>PVKU01001955.1:0-257864 GCA_004027475.1 Anoura caudifer
AGTTCTCCTTTATTATTTGTTCAAATAAGTTTTCCACTGGTTGCTCTTCTTCTTCCCCTTCTGGTACCCCTATAATTCGGATGTTGGGACGTTTAAAGATGTCCTGGAGGTTTCTAAGCCTCTCCTCATTTTTTTGAATTCTTGTTTCTTCCTTGTTTTTTGTTTGGTTGTTTCTTTCTTCCTTCTGGTCCACTCCATTGATTTGAGTCCCAGTTTTCCTCCCATCTCTGTTGGTTCCCCGTGCATTTTTCTTCATTTCACTTATTGTTGCCTTCATTTTTTCATCTAATCTGTGAGCAAAATCAACCAATTCTGTGAGCATCCTGATCACCACGGTTTTGAATTGTGCATCTGATAGGTTGGCAATCTCTTTGTCGCTTAGATAAATTGACTCTGGGGCTTTGATTTGTTCTCCAGTTTGAGCCATTTTCATTTCTGGGTTTTTTTGTTTTGGGTTTTTTTTTTATTATTATTTTTTGGTCTAGTTGTGGCTGTTAGGTAGTGAGGGGTGGAGCCTTAGGTGTTCCCCAGGGCGGGACAGCCCAGTCGCTGGGTAGTGACGCTGTATGTGGGGGTGGGGTCTGGGAGGAGACAATGGCACTTGCTCTGCTAACTCTCGGATTCCACTCCCTTCCACCGCTTCCCCTTTGCCTGGATTATCTGCGCATGAATATGGGACCACCCAGTCAGCCAGCTGCCTTGCGCGGCCTCACTGGTTCTACACAGTTGCCACCCCGTGCCCAGGTTCTGCTAGTCACCGCCTGTGCACCTGGGGGCCGCCAGCCGCTGCTGCCTGCATGACTGGTCCGCACCTCCGCTTTTTCCTGCCACGACTCCACCCCTCTTACCGGTCTGGATGAATCGTTGTTGGACTTCCAAACAGTTCGATATTCTGAGTTCTGGTTGTTTTCTTGTTTCTAAATCTTTGTTGTCCTTAATTTTAGTTGTGATAGGAGGCACAGTGTGTCTGCCTATGCCTCCATCTTGGCCGGAAGTCCTACTGTCATATTTTTATCTTCTTTTTCTTAGATAAGTCCCTTGTAACATTTCATATAAGGGCTTGGTGATGATGAACTCCTTTAACTTGACCTTGTCTGAAAAGCACTTTATCTGGCCTTCCATTCTAAATGAAAGCATTGCTGGATAGAGCAATCTTGGATGGTCCTTGACTTTCAAGACTTCAAATACTTCTTTCCAGCCCCTTCTTGCCTGTAAGGTCTCTTTTGAGAAATCAGCTGACAGTCTGATGGGAACTCCTTTGTACGTGACTGTGCCCTTATCCCTGGCTGCTTCTAGAATTCTCTCCTTCATTTTAATCTTGGTTAATGTAATTACAACCTGCCTTGGTGTGTTCCTCCTGGGGTTCACCTTCTTTGGGACTCTCTGAGCTTCCTGGACATCCTGGAAGTCTATTTCCTTTGCCAGATTGGGGAAGTTCTCCTTCATTATTTGTTCAAATAAGTTTTCCACTTGTTGCTCTTCTTCTTCCCCTTCTGGTACCCCTATAATCCGGATGTTGGGATGTTTAAAGATGTCCTGGAGGTTTCTAAGCCTCTCCTCATGTTTTTGAATTCTTGTTTCTTCCTTCTTTTCTGTTTGTTTTTTTCTTTTTTCCTTCTGGTCCACTCCATTGATTTGAGTCCCAGTTTTCCTCCCATCTCTATTGGTTCCCTGTGCATTTTTCTTCATTTCACTTACTGTAGCCTTCATTTGTTCATCTAATTTGTGAGCAAAATCAACCAATTCTGTGAGCATCCTGATCACCAGGGTTTTGAATTGTGCATCTGATAGGTTGGCTATCTCTCGGTTGCTTAGATGAATTGGCTAGGGGGCTTTGATTTGTTCTCCTGTTTGAGCCATGTTTGGGGCTTTTTTTTGTTTTGTTTTGTTTTGTTTTTTTGTTGTTTTTTTTTTGTTTGTTTGTTTTTGTCTGGTCGAGGCTGTTTCATAGTGAGGGGCAGAGCCTTAGGTGTTCCCTAGAACAGGGTAGCCCAGTTGCTGGGTAGTGACACTTTATGTGGGGGCGGGTTCCCAAAGGGAACAATCGTGCTTGCTCTGCTCTCTCTGGATTTCAGTCCCTTCTGCCACTTCCCCGTTGCCTGGATCATCTGCGCTCGAATGTGGGACCCCCTGGTCAGCCAGCTGCCTTGCATGGCCTCACTGGGTCTACACTGTTGCCACCCCATTCCCGGAGTCTGCTAGCCACTGCCTGCGTGCCTGGGGTCTGCCAGCCGCTGCTGCCTGCATGCCCGGGTCACCAACCTCCACTTTTTCCTGCTGCGACTCCACCCCTCTTAACGGTCTGGATGAATGGTTGTTGGACTTCCGTACAGTTCAATTTTCTATCAGTTCTGGATGTTTTCTTGTTTCTCAGTCTTTGTTGTCCTTAATTTTGGTTGTGCAAGGAGGCACAGTGTGTGCACCTATGCCTCCATCTTGGCCAGAAGTCTGTTTTGTTTTTTTTTTAAGCAACCACATCACACTGTTAACCCCTGTTAAACCTGTCAAATATTCTTCCCAAAGCTTCCTCACATGAACTATTAACTACCAAGCAAATTCCCCCACTGATTCATACCTAATTGCCTGAGTCCAGATGCCTGACTTTCATCCATCCTTGAGTATCATTCCCTCTTGGTGTGGCCCAGGGATTCTGCCTATTGGGATAATTTTGGCTTGCAAGCTTTTACCTCATGAATTAGTCATCCCTCCCAGCTGGCTTGACCTCAGCCAACCCTCAAGAATTTATTGAGCACCTACTGTGAACATTCAGGGTCAGAGTTACAAGATAAAAGTGGGACATGTATTCCTGTCTCTTAGAGGGTTTATAGTCTGGTTGTGAAATGAGGACTCATCTCCAGGGCACAGAGACAAGTGCAAACCAAGGCCAAGGTTGGGAGGCATAGTCTCTGAGAGGGCTCTTGTTCAGGGAGGTCTGTGGATCACCCACCTCATAAGGTACCTGAACCCACTCAGCTCAGGGACCCAGAGTCTGGAGGCGAGGCCAGGCCCCTTATTTGTAACTCTCCAGGTGACTTTGACACAAGCCAAAGTTAGAATCCACAGTTTAAACAACTAAAGGTGGTGAGCCCAGGACACAGGGATCAGGGAGCAGCTAGGAGAGGGGGAAGAAAGGGAGAGGTGGGTTCTCTAGATGCAGAATAAGAGTGGGGCATGGGCACAGGCCAGATGGGACTCTGGAGACTGTGCTGGTGGGATTGAGATTAATTAGCCCACCTGCTATGCCCCATCCCTGCTCAAGAAAATCCTGTAACATCTCCATGTTATAACCCCAAAGATGTGGCCCTGGGTTCAAAAACACCCTCAGTGTCCTGAGTGGGGTTTCAAACTGACTACTCTTTCAGATAAGAAGAAAAAAGCATTTGGCAAATAGCCCCCACATCCTGTTCTCATGAGAACCATGGCTTCCCATAGATTCCCCACCCCAACATTCTGAAAAGGGTCTCCCCTCTGCCCAGCCTCCAACCCACATTATAGTTTCAGTATCTCAGTTGTTGGATGTTTGCTTCCTGGAGCTGAATTTAGCATTTGCAAGCAGTGTGACTTTGGAACAGGTTCTCTAACATCTCCATTTGTAAAAGGTGCATAAAACAATATCTCTGTCCTCAGGTTGCTGTCAACAGTCATGATTCAACGTGATCCACTGAGTGCCTACTGTATGCTGCCTACTGTGTGCTGTGCTCAGGGCTGGGGATATAACAAGAAGGAAACAGATGGGGTGGAGGGGGGACATCCCCTGAGCAAGGGTAAATTCTCATGAAGACAGATAGCAAACAAAATACATGGAGTTGTTTAGATGGTGACAAGTGCTATTGATAAAAATTAAAATTAGCCCTGGCTGGTGTGGCTCAGTGGATTGAGTGCCACCTGTGAACCAAAGGATCACAGTTCAATTCCCTGTCAGGGCGTATGCCTGAGTTGCAGGCTAGGTCCCCAGTAGGGGACACATAAGAGGCAACCACTCACTGATGTTTCTCTCCCTCTCTTTCTCCCTTCCTTCCCTTCTCTCTAAAAATAAATAAAATCTTTTTTTTTTTTAATTTTAAAAAATAAAAATAAAACCAGAAAGAGGGACCAGGAATTTGGGGTGAAGAATAAGGGATGCAATTTTAAACGGGGTGGAGAAGGTGACATTTGAGGAAAGACTTGAAGGAGGTGAAGGAGGGATCTATGAGGTTAACTGGAAAAAAGCCTTCTAGGGATGGGAACAGCCAGTGCAAAGGCCCTGAGGCAGGGCATGCCTGGAGGCACAGAAGGTCAGTATATTGTGATCATATAGTATGTGTCTTAATTGCTCAATATCATCATTGACATCCTTATTGATAATCTTGGTAGAGGCATAGAATTTCATTTCTGAAGTGTATGGCAGTTAGGGCATGGATCAGGAGTTAGATCATTCTGGATTTGAATCCCACCTCTGCAATTCTCAAGTTGTGTGATCATGGCCAAGTCACTTAACTACTCTGAACTTCCGCCCAATGCTGATAATAATAAGACCGATAGTTCAAGTTTGTCACTGTGATCAATCAAATGCACAGAAGCATGGAGTTGGCCCTAAAGTGCAGGACACTGGTGAGCTGCCATAAGCACCCAGCATCACCCTGCCACTATACAGGTTGGGAAGCCATGCTCCACTGCTGCCACACAAGGTCACATGGCACCAAGAGGGCCTGAGAATTCCCCATGCATGCCCACCCCCACGCTTTGTATCTCAGTCCAGGTATTTCTTTTTTTTTTTTTTTTTTTAAGATTTTATTTATTTTTAGAGAAGGGAAGGAAGAGAGGAAGAGAGGGAGAGAAACATCAATGTTTGCCTCTGGAGCACCCCCTACTGAGGACCTGGCCCACGACCCAGGCATGTGCCCTGTCTGGGAATTGAACCAGCGGCCCTTTGGTTCACAGGTTGGTGCTCAATCCACTGAGCCACACCAGCCAGGGCACTTTTTAAAAGTAAAACACAGCCCTTGATTTTGAAAATAGAACACTCAGTGTTCTCCTCCCTATAATTAGGTTGTGTCAGTTGTTTATTTTACATAGTGAGGAAGGGAGCTTGGAATTTACCCAGAAGACTGGAAAGAGACCTAAGCTGATAAGAGTTTTTTGGCCACCAGTTATGTCTGCCTGTCTCTCCATCTTGTATTCTCTGAATGTAGCTCTTGTTCAGAGCACACTGGATCTGGGGTCAAAGGATTTAGGTTTGCACTGGAGCGCATGTTAACTTAGCAAGAGCTCCCTCTCTCAACCTCATTTCCAAATCTGTATAGAATGGGGTCACCATTCAAGGTACCCTGCAGAGCTCAGGGGCTCTTTGTGAAGACCAAAGGACAGGGGACATGCTAAAGTGCCTGGTCAGTGTTGACCAAGCTGAGTGTTCTGATGGTGTGGAACTTCCTAATGTGGAATGCAGCCCAGATTCACGTACTAAGAGCAGAGAATCCAGAAATGCAATGCTCTAAGCCATCTTTCCCCACTGCCTTGTTTCTGGGGGCCTTATACTAAGAGAGGTTAGCTGGGTCCTTCAACCCCCAGAGATATCTCAGAATCACCTAAAGGCAGCATGTTGTGGTGTCTGAGAGAAAGGACAGCTCTGACTTAGGCCCAGACTGAAATTCCCCTCACCCCTGACCATCTAGCTAGGTGACCTTGAACTAGTGACTTTGCCTCTCTGCCTCAGTTTCCTCATCTGTAAAGTGGGGAGCATAAATAACTCCTCTGGCCACTGCAAGGACTTCTGGACAGTGCCCAGCAAAGAGTAGGTGTTGGTAGGAATCACCTCTGAAATGGTTCTTCCCAGTCCCTTCATTTTCCAAATGGGGAGACTGATGCCCAAGAGGGGGAAGAGTTTGCTCAACAATACACAGCCAGCCAAGAGGTCAAGCTGGGTTGCTTGGGTCTCTAGGGCTCTTTGTCTTGCTGGAGCTCCAGTGAGGGTGGAAACTTTGCCTAGATCCTCACAGGAGTCCAAAGTGGGGGGCTATAGGGTGGGCAGTGGGAATAGCCTCTGTTGCCTGGTAACCCAGCTAAAGTGGGAAGCCTGGAAAACAAGTGGTGGAATTTTAAAGTTCAGAGAGTAGTTCAGGCAGAACTTTGTGTTCCTGAAGGAATAAGAGACCCTCTGCTCCTGGCCAGCCATACCTACTGAGCTATAGAGGAAAGCAGGTATGGGGACCTGTACCCCTCTGCCACTTGTGGGCTCCCCTCTGCCACTTGTGGGCTCCCCTCTGCCACTTGTGGGCTCCCCTCCAGTGCAACAAGGTTAAACACATGCAGGGCCTACCCAAGCCAGGAAGGGAGTGAGAGAATGATGGCCAGGTATTGGAGCCTCGTCCAACCACCCATTTGCTCCTCTTCTGGGCTTCCACTAGGACATCTTGAAGGATGCTGAGTGGACAGAGGAGATAGAGCATATGCCCAGAGTTCCTTTGCTTGGGGGATGTGGTAACAGATGTACATATGGAAATTCCTAGTGAACAAAAGGCCACAGGGACTGTGAGCCAGTGAGAACAGGCACCAGTAGTGACCTGAGGGGAGCTGCCTTACAAGAGGTGGAGATTGGAGAGCTTGATGGGACTTGGGGAGGAGGAGGGTAAGGCACTGGTTACTGGTTGGCAGCTCTGTGCAGATGAGTATCATGGGTTCCAGGAAGGAAGGAGAGCACTTCCTAGAGAAGGATGGGGAGGGGCCTCTGGGTTCAGAGAAGGTATGTATCTAGCATAGGGCACAATGCTACAGTGTTTGTTTTTACTCCCAATTGGAATTGTTGCTTCCCTAGGCCCTTTGGTGGTTTTTCTCAGTCACTGCCAAGTCTCTGGTTTTACAAGCAGCATGGAGCAGGGGAGTGTCTGCCCAGTCAAATCCCTCTAAGTAAGTGTCTTTGGGGACAGGCTCAGCAGTCAGGGGCAGTGTGCCACAGGAAAGCTCTAAGCCATGCACTGTATTTGACCCCTGCTCTGCCACAGGCTTCTTCCAACCAGAGCAAGTCCTTAACTGTATCTAACTTTTGCTTGCTTTCTCTGTGAGATGGATAGTGGGGGCCACCCAGGAGACTCTCAGAAGTTCCTTTCATCCTGAAGAATCCCTCACTGGGTTTGTCTCACAGTGAGGACAGAGGCAAGAGCCCTTTACCAGAGAGTTCAGGCAGCAGCCCTTGGTCTATTTTGCCTTCTGTGATTGGTTTCTCTCTGCTGGCAGCTCTGACACCTGCTGATTCCTGTGCTGAGTGGGTGGGACCCCCAAAGCAAGAGATGACATCATGCCTGTCATTCCTGAGGAGCTTAAGATGTCAGAAGGGGATATGGAACCTAAATTTTAGGAGAAAATTAATCTTTGGCAAGCACCAAAGTGGTTTCAGCTACAAATTCCCACACATCTTTGCTTTCATTCACTCATCTAGGCAGTATTTATTGAGGGCCTACTGTGTGCCAAGCTCTGGAGATATGCTAGGGTTACAACAATGAGCAAAACCAGATGAGGTCCCTTCTCTGTTCGGCTGGGAAACAGACTTTAATCAAGGAATCATACAGCTATGTGTAAAGCTATATCTGTGGGGAGAGATGCACGCATACCATGCATGGAACTGTGGGAGGATCATAGGGGTGCAGCCTGTGCAGCATGGTCAGAAAAGGCTTCTCTGAAGAAGTGATATTGAGCCATGGTCTATAGGAAGGGAGGAGTTAGCCAGGCTAAGGGGAGAATGAAGAAACAGAGAGGTCAGCCTATGCCAAGGGCCTGTGGCCTGAACTCTGAAAGCAGAGAGGGTGATGCAGGCTAAGATGGGTGGGACTGGACCTGAGCTTGACCAACCCCATGTGGAATTTGTTCTTCATTCCCAGAGCAAAGGGAGGTTTAATGGATGTCTGAAGCAGGGGAGCTGGGGAGCAGGTGATGAGGTGACACAGGTCATTTTGCATTCCTAAAAGGTCAGGTGGTAAGGGGCTGAGGTGGATGGGGAAGCCTAGGGAGGAGCCACTGCAATTGTCTGGGCAAGAGGCCCAGAGGAGGGCAGCAGCAGTGACAGGAAAGGAGAGGAGTGGCTGTATTTGAGAGCAGCTTGGACGTAGAATGAAATAACAAGACTTGGAGATGGAGTGAATGAAGGGAGGGGGTGTTGGATGACTCCAGGTTTCTGGTTTAGGCTTCTGTGCAATTGTTCATGCCTTTTTTTTTTGAGGTGGGAGACTGAAAGAAAACTAAAATTTGTGGGGAAAAGATTAACTTTTTTTTTCCCCAAAATTAGGCAAAGGTGGCCTTCTCCATTTCTTTTTCTTTTCAAGGCACCAGGGAGATCAAATATCTTTGCTCTTCTGTTTCCAACGATCTTTTATCATCTCTCTTACCTCCGAGAAAAAGCAAATTAAAAATATGCTCCACAGACCCAGGTCTGAGGCTCACAAAAGAATTTTGGTGAAATAGGATTAGTCCCTAAGTCTCAGAAAAGCTGTGGGGTCACGTCAGGCAGAGAGGGAGCTCCAACCTGCAGAGAAGCCGAATCTCATGACCAGGGAGCATTTTCAGAGGTGCCCTTGGTGACGCCCGCTTGTTGCTGGACACAAATCTTTCAGAAAAGGAGCTCCGGCCTTTGTAAGTAGCTCAACTGCCATGGAGATAGGGGATAGGCAAGAGGGGCTTTGCTTTGGGGGGATGGAGACATGTGGGGCATGAGTCCCTTGAGGACCCCAGAAACCACTTTATTGTTAGGACACATCAAATCCTCACAGCCACAGGGCCCCAGGGAGCTTCTGAGAAGGGGAGGTGTGATTTTTCCCCAAAAAATCTGCCAGGGAGAAGATAGGTGCATAGAATGGAAGGATCAGGGTCCCAGCTCCACTCGGAGTGAAACCCTCAGGGTTCAAATTTCCTGGCTCTATGACCTTGCTCTACCTCCCAGGACCTTACTTTCCCCATCTGTAACACAGGCATAATGCTATTCCTGACCTTTCAGGTAGATGTCAGCAATCAACAAGACCCCTTATAAAATGCTCACTTGCTTGCCTGGCATATAGGCTTTGGGGTGAGTTGGTATCTTTGTAAAATAATGCTTTTGACAACAAGGCACTCTCTCACTCAATAATGTCCTTCCATGGATGAAGATGGAGGGAACCCATTCCTGTCCTCAAAGAGCCTGAAGTCTCCTAAATGAGATGATCCTATCTTAGCCTCCCCGGGGATTGGCATGGGGAGTGGTGGTGATTATTCCACATTCTGACCCAGAGGGTGGTTTAGTGGGCACAGCACATTTCCCCTCACACTGCTCCTATGTCTACACACCCCTCACCCAGCTGGGGTGAGCTTCTACTTTCAGATGGCTGCACCTGCATCTCTTCTTTAGCAGCCTACCCTCAGATTCCTGGAGCTGCCTCACCCACACTTTCAGAGAACAAAAAACACCTGGGAGTTTCTGTCCCTTCTGGTGTGGAAGTCTTTAGGCAGTGACTGGTGGATGAGGGAGGGTGAAAAGCCCAGCTCTCTTCCCTGCTAGAGGGCGCTGAGTGTGAGTTACACCCCCCAGCCCCACCAGAGCTCCCAGCAGCAATGGGTTGGAGCTCCCTGAAGAGTTCTTCCTGAGATCACCCCCTTGATTGCTCCTTTCCTGTCCCTGGCCTGCTTCCCCTTCTCCCTTACTGTTCTTCCCTGGGAGTGCTTTCTTTATACATTACTGACACTGAAATCCTCATTTAGTGTTTGCAGTGAGTGTAGCTGTTTTCCCATTCTCCAGATGAGGGGACTGAGGTTCAGGACATTTCCAACAGCCAGGGATAGCTGAGCTGGGCCTTGGGTCAGTTGTGGTCTGACTCAAAAGCCTAGGTTTTTTCCACACTGCAGCATGTATGTGATAAGAGTTAAAGGAAAGAGAGAGTGAGAGTGAGAGTGAGAGAGAGAGAGATCCATTTAAATGAGGTCAGAGGATCGGGCATCCAATTATCATGTTTAGGCATGAGGGTAGATGGTATGTAGCTAACACCCAGCAGTCTGTGGAAGTATGGGTGAAATTTTTCAGATAGAGATGGTGGGAATAGCACTGTAGGAAGAGGGAACAGCACATGCAGAGGCATGGGGTATAAAAGATACTACTTGTTGGGGAAGCATATGTGCCCCATCTTCCAGCCCCATCATGTCTCACCTCCTGACTGCCTCCCAGTTTCCCCACCAAGCTCCTATAGTATAATCTATTCTTCAAACAGAAGCAAGCAGCAAGGAGGCTTTTTTAAATGTAAAATATAAAAATGTCTTTTAAAATGTAAATCTGATCATGCCTCACTAAGCCTCCTCCAAAGAAACCCTTCAGTGACTACTTCTTCCACTTGGAAAAAAATCTAAACATCTTTCCATGTCCAACCAGTCCTGGTAATCTGGCCCAACCAGCCTCTCATCTCCTCATCTCCTCCCCTCATCTCCTCTCCTGCTCCCCCTTCACTCATTCCAGCCACCCTGGTGACTCTGTTCTCTGAACACTGTGAGCTTGTTCCTGCCCCAGGGTCTTTGCTGTGTTCTCTTCAGAGGAAGAAACTTTCTTCCTTTAGATCTTCTCAGAGTTGCCTTCTTCTCATCCTTGAGGTCTCAGTTTATGTCCTGACTTAGAGAAGTCACACCCCAGCACGTTGCCTTGTTGGATTCATTTGTAACACTTATAGTAACTCCAGTCATCAGGCTTGTTTGATTGTTTCCTTGTCTATCTCACATTTCTCCACTGAAATGTGAGCTGTGTGCAGAGACCTTGTCTGTCTCTTGCCTCTTTATCTCAGGTGCCTCCAGCAATGCCTGGCACTTAATAGGTGCTCAAGTATAATTGCTGCATTTGACTGGTGTGTGTGTAAGGATCAGACACTGGAGAGAGGCCTTGAATGGCAAAGGAAGGCATTGTACTTTGAGTAATAAGGAGTTACCAGTTCAGAATGCAAATTCTCCCACAGCTAATGAAAGTTGGGTACTTTTAAATCTTGCAAAGAGTGTTCCCAGGATGAGTTGATGGACAACAGCAGTGTGATAAATCATTGCATGGTCTTCCAGCTTCTGCCCTAACTACTTTGGGGCACACCCACTGAACAGAAGTCCCCAGGTAGGAGTTGTGCTAGCCTGCTGTTCTGGGTGCTTACCTTAGAAATACCCACTAAAGGACCCCACATTTTTTTTTTGCTTTGATTTCTTTGGTGTAGTGGTAAAATATACATAATGTAAAATTTACCATTGTAATCTTTTTTAGGTATACAGTTCAATAGCACTAAGTACATTCACATTGCAGTACAGTCATCACCACCACCTATCTCTACAACTTTTCATCTTCTCGAACTGAAACTCTGTAGCCATTAAACACTAACTCTCCATTCCCTTCCCCCCACCCCCACCACAGCCCCTGGCAACCATCATTCTATTTTCTGTCTCTGAGTCTGACTGCTTTAGGGACCTCATATAAGTGGAATCATACTTATCCTTGTCCTTTAGTTGCTGGCTTATTTCACTTAGTATAATATCTTCGAGGCTCATCAGTGTTGTAGCATATGTCAGAACTCCCTATTTAAGGCTGAATAATATTCCATATTTAGTTTATCCCCTCATAGCTGTCCATTCATCAGTCAATGGACACTTGGGTCATTTCTACCTTTTGGCTCTTGTAAATAATGCTGCTAAAGAGCATGATAATGCTAGTATCTGTTCAAGTCCTTACTTTCGAACCTTTTGTGTATATACCCAGGAGTAGAAATCCTAGAACACATGGTATTCTATTTTTAATTTTTTAAGGAACCCCCATACTTGTTCCATAGTGGCTGCACCAAGCACACTGCCTTTTTGCTGCATCCCTCCAAGTATTTATTCAGCTAAGACTTCCTTGGGTTCAGGTCACCCTGTAGCATCAATGTGCAGTGGAATAACAATTTAAGTGACTGAGTTAAAGCCAAGTCTACTTTGCTAAATTGAACTTAACCAGAAATGGGACAGATCTGCTTGTGCATTTAAAAGATCTTACCTTATAGCTTCACCTTTTGTCTGACTCCTAGAGGGTACTGCTAATCCTTTATTTTCCTTGATATAATTATGTATGGGTGATAGATTTTATCTGGAAATGATGGAAACTTTCTACTTGATGGCCCAGAGCATCTGCCCCTCAAGGCAGTGTTGGGATTATCAGCCTTCATAGGCAATTCACACCAACCAGGCCACGTCCAGGCTGAAGTGGACACAAGAAGGTCGGTCCATTTATTCATGTATGATTTTAAAAAATAGCTCCACCCTGGCCAGTGTGGCTCATTTGGTTGGAGTGTTGACCTGTAACTAAAAAGTTGCCTTCCCAGTAAGAGCACATACCTAGGTTGCAGGTTCAATCCCCAGTCCAGGCATGTATAGGAGGCAACCAGTCAATGCTTCTCTCTCTCTCATTGATATTTCTCTCTCTCTCTTCCTCTCTCTGTAAAAGCAATGAAAAAAATGGTGAGGATTAAAATAATTTTTTAAATAATAAAATAGCCCCATTATCTGGACCAGAATATTCTTTCCTCGAAATCCCACACTCCATGGAAAGCAAGTCATAATAGAAAGCCATTATATTGGTTAACTATGGAGCCACCATTACCCTGACCAAAAACCTGGAACCATCATGATTGGTGCATTCTCTCCTGGTTTGCAAAGTTATGTGAGCATCAGATGATAGCCCCAAATTGAAGCAAGAGAGTAAGAGAGAAGGAGTGTGGGGTAGCATCAGGCTAAAGAACTCTATCTCTCAATGGATAAGGACTAACCAGGAGATTATGATCTTTGACACTAGCTAAATCTACCATTACCTACCTTAATCCACCTACTCACCTACCCACCCATGGATCCATCTATCCATCTGTCCATCCATTCATCTATCCCTGAGCTAATAAGTCTAATAGTACAGAGAAAAGTGCTCCAAGCTGAGAGAACAGCATGTGCAAAGAGCCTGTGGTGAGAGGGAGTTTGTTGACCAGTAGAGCTGGATCAGAAAGATGAGCAGGATTGTGACACAAGATGAGGCTGGAGGGGTGAGCAGGGATCAGACTATGTAAGCATGTGAGAGACTATAGGGAGTTCTGACTATACCAATGGTATCCATAGAACTTTCTGTGATGATGGAAGTATTCTGTATATGTGGGTTCAATATAATAGCCACTAGCTACTTATTGCTATAGAGCAATTGAAATGTAGCTAGTATGACTGAAGAACTGAACTTTTGTTTCCATTACATTTTAATTAATTTAAATTTAAATGGACACATGTTCATTCCTGTTGTGTTAGACTGTGCAGCTCTATACCCTAAAAACAGTGGGAGGTCATATGAGGAAATTTAGCAAGGAATGAATCAACCTAATCATTGCCATCTCTGGCTGTTGAGATGCTCTGGGCCATCCTCAAGTATAGTTTCCATCATTTCCAGATGAAATCTCTCACCCACTCATAATGTGGAGAATGGATTAGGAGAAGAGAGGACATGGGAACATTCAGTGAGGAGGCTACTGCAGTTGTCCAGAGAAGAGGAGTGGCATCTGGGCTGCAAGCAGGGTGAGATGGAAGTAAAGAGGAGTGAGGAAATTTGGGAAAGTCCAGGGGTGGAAAATCAACTGGACTTCGTAATGAGGGCTTTGGTGATTTGGAAACAGAAGCATTGGGATAACCCCCTGGTCTGTGGCAGACACAGTGCATTAGAAGAAGGGTGCTTTCACTGAGAGAGGGAACCCTGGAAGAGGACTGTATTTGGGGGTTTTTAGGGTTTCTGAGTTCTGCTTGGGTCTCCTTGAACATGAGTAGTTTTGAGTTGTCTAAGAGGAAATGTCAGTTGGGAACTGGAGCCCTTAGGAGAAGTGTGAATGAGTTAGAAATTAAGACTATGGTTGTGGATGGGCAAGGAGAGGACATGGGCCCAAGCCTTGATGGCCTCCAACTTCAAAGCTGGATGGAGGAAGGTGCATCTGCAAAGATAATGTCAGAGGAAACCCAGGACAGTGTGATTCCATGCAAGGCATTGCAAGGACTTTGCTTTCATTCCAAAGGCAATAGTGGGCCATTGGAGAGTTTTGAGACAAGGAGTTACATAATGTGCCTTGGGTTGAACAGGACCAAGCCTGTTAGGAGGAGGCCTAGGGCAGAAACAGTGAGACCAGTGATGCCATAATCCAGGACAGACATGATGGTAGTGGAAAGAGACAGTAGGTGGCAGTGGAGATGGTCAGATTCTGGATTACTTCCTAAAGGTGGACTGAATGTGGGAGAGGACTCAAGGACAATGCCAAGGTTTTGAACTTGAGAACTGAAAAGATGGGATTGTCTTTAACAGAGATGGAGAAGATGATCAGAAAGCAGAGGTGGAGGAATATCAGGAGTTTGGAGTTTGAATATGTTAAACTTGAGAAATCTCAGAGGAAATATCAAACAGGCAGATAGATACAATGGTCAGGGCTAAAGACATAAATGAGGGAGTCATCAGCATAGAGAAAGTCTTAAGATGGAATGAGATCATCTAGGTATTAAATGTAGATAGAGAAGAGGACCAAGAACCCTGGAAGATTTTCTGACTGGCTCTGCCTGTTCCCTCTCTCTCCTTCTCTCTCTCTTTCATCCATCTTTCATCTTTTATTCTTACCATTAACTGCTTTCTATTGTCCCTCACCCTACTCAGTCACCAACAATTCCTGAGTTTACCAGTCCTCAGTTTTGACCACAGGAAGAGAGAAAATAACTTCTCTTTTTCATGTTAAATTCTAAAATCTCAGGGAAGGAATCTGATTGGTCTAGTTGGGTCAAGTGCTTACCCCTGAACCAGTCAGCTTTGCCAGGATATGGGTCATGCTACAGACACACACGTACACACACGGCAGCTCCCTCAGTAGTCATGTGGGTGGAGGGAAGTGAGGCATAGTTCCCTGAGATGGCTGGACATCCTGGGCAGGCACAAATCCACTACAGTTTTCAAACACAGATTTAAGGGCACACAGGTGACTCTTTTCTGAGGGAAGACTGACCAGCAAGACATAGACCATGAAATGCCTGTGTGAGGAGTACCTCCTGTCTATAGATAAGCACAGTCCCTCTTCTCAGTTTCTCAATTGGTCCAGATTTGCTGCAGAAAGCCACTAGCTGGAGCTGAGTCATGATTGATTACTGCTACAACTACTGCTGCCATCCTCCTAGCACTTCTCATTGCCTTGGTTAGCTTGGCAGTCTTCAAGTTGATTTCCTTGCTCATTTGCTGAGAAGACTGTTTTCAACCTTCTCCTCCCAACTTAGACTCTGAAGTACTCCCATCTCTGTAGCTAAAGGCACCCCCTGCTCCACTGCTGGTCTTCTGCTTTCCCATGGTGTGCCATCTTTTCAGGAATACATCATGGAGGAAAGTAGAGAGCAGCCTGGAATCAGGTGATGAGGACCATTGTGTGTGAACTTCATCATCTTCCCATTCCACCTTATCTGCCCTCCCTTTCCCCTGTGAAGACAGGTGGCTCCTTTGTGCACTTCCCTGGACTTCACCCCTCACTTTTATTTCCCACTTGACTGTTCTTTTATTGATCACCATCAACTTCTTTTCTTCTCAGACATGGTCAGGATTCCTCTACTAAAGAAAAATATTACTTCCTTTGATGCTTTCACTATCCATGGATCATCTTTTAACCTCACCTTCCTTCTCCAGCCTGAGTTTCCAAAAGAGAGCTCTGCACCTGCTGCATACCCCTGCCCCCATCCTCTGGGGTCCTAGAAGGATCCCAGCCTCTCCCAGACAAACCCAGGGGACCCTTTCATGTCCACCCTCCCCACTTCCCTGCAGCAACAGTGGTAACATACTGGGGACAGCCCCACCCATCCTCTTCTTCATGGAACTGTGCTTCTTAGCTTCTGTGATGGCAAGTTTTGAACCTAGATGATTGGAGGGGAGAGAAAAAAATACTTTAAAACAAAACAAAGCCAAGGTGAGGAGTGTTCAGATTTCAGTCAGGTGTAAGGATGCTTTCCCATCCACTGCAGCCTGCCAGACTCCTGCCACTCACCTTCCTCTCTACTGGACTTACCTACTCAAGGCCCCTGAGCATACCCTATTTTCACTTTTATAGGCCCATATCCCCTGTCAGTCTTGCCTTCCCCGCATCTCCTCTGTGGAAACCCTCTCTGTGGGCTGACACAACTCAAATTCTTCTTTTGCCCCAATCCTGCCCCTTCCCAAACCCTCACTGTGTGGAAGGGGATGCCCATTTGCCCTCACCACCATTACCCACCATGTACTGCAGCCCTATGGCTTTGCTGGATCACAGCAGGGTATGATGTTCCTTTGTAGTCTGTCATTCACCTGGCAATTAATCACATCCTGCTGTGCCCCATCTCTGATGCTGTTGATTTGCAGGGCTCTTCATGCCTTGTATTATTATGTAACTCTCCACGTGTTGTCTCATCAACCTGAATTAAGTTCTGGTGGGGTGGGGGGAGTAGGCAGGGTGACTTAACTGTCTTTGAATTCTCCAAAGCTCTTAGCAGTGTGGCTCACACAGGAGATGCTCAATAAATGCATAATGATTGATGGGCTTGTTGTTGATTTTTCTCCAGCCCATCTTTTATGCTGCTGTCAGAAAAATCTTTCTCAAAGATTGTTCTCATTACGTAACTCATCTGGCTCTGTTGATTTAGTCAGCTAGCATTATTGAGTGTTTGCTGGGTGGATGCTACTGGGTAGGGACCTTTGAGGGTGAAGAAAGGGTGAATGAAGAAACAGCTAATAGAGACCCCATGGGCCTGACATGCTCAGGAAATAATCACAAGCGGAAGGCATATTTAGAATTAAGTGATAAATGGAGGAACCGGGAAGCCCATGGGAAGTCAGAGCAGTGGGGGTGTCCTAATGAACTCTGATCATCCATCCTGAGGCTGACTTTGGGAGGTGGAAGGATTTGAGCTGGGCCTTTTGATGAGGAGGTTTGGGACAGGAAGAGACAAAATTCCTGGCAAGGAGAATTTGAGGAACAAAGAGATGCAGCCAGGACTATCATTGCAGCATTTCTGTCCTCTTAGGCATCCCCAGGACAATGTAAGAAGGTCAGAAACCAGTGTGATCTGCAGAAACCTGGGAGTCTTTATAAGTTTCAGGAGGATCATTGATGTCCCTGAATAGGCAATTTCGCCCAGCTCATCAATGCAAACTCACAAATAGAGACATCAGCCAGAATCTTCTTGACACCCCACTTGCTGTCCCATCTCCTGCCAGTTCATCTCCCCTCCTGCTACGAGGCAGCCTTCTCCCCCTGATCAGCCATGGTGTCTGAATCCAGAGAGGCAAAGGGTGGGATTTTGGTGCTTGTCTCTGGGAAGAATGGTCTACTGGCTCCTTAGTCGCCTATGGTAGACAGCACCTACCAAGATACCCTAAGCAAGGCTCTGTGCACCAAGGTTTTTTGCAACAGGGATTCTGCTGGAGGTCAGGTGGGTATCTCCAGGTTCAGTGGAGCCACATCAAAGATACTGTGAGCACCACGATGCCCTGGGCCTTATGTTGTAACACAGGAAGGGGAAGCCTCCCAGTCCTCCCTTTGACTCTACATTCTAGTCACGCAAAGAGACCCTGAATGTTCTAGGATAAAAGGAGACCCAGACTATTACCCTAGCACTATTACCACTAGCTGCAGGTGCAGGAGAAATGGGGATTGTCAGGGGAACGTGTGGACTGAGCTTCCAGGTTTCATCAGAGTGGTATTAGAGGAGATCAATGCAAACCCAGTTCACAGACCTTGTTTCTTACACACATCTCTAGTATGGCCTCTTTTTTAAAAAATCTTTTTGTAACTTTTGGGAGGTATAATTTCAAATTGCAAGAAAAGTAAAAAGAACTCTCATATACTTTTTTTCACAAGCACCCACTATTTACATTTTCATGTGCTCTGTGTGTGCTCACATATGGGTACACTGAACAAGTTGCAGACTTACTTACACTTCACCTCTAAATATGTCAAGAGTGTATTTTCTAAGACCATAATGCCAATACAGTTATCAAAATCTGGAAATTTAACATCACTCCAATGCTATTGCTTAATCCACTATCCACATTTGCATAGCATCAATTGCCCCAGTAATGCCTTTACAGCTTTTTCCATGGATTCTTTTGAGCACGCACATCCCTTTTTTATTTTTCACTTTTGGTTTGGAAATAATTTTAAGATCACAGAATAGTCACAAGAACACTGCAGAGGACATTTATAGATTGTAACTAGATTTACCTATTGTTGATGTTTTCTCCATTTGCTTTACCATTTACACAAATTCTTACTTCCCTTCTTTTTTCTCCCTCCCTCCCTTCCTCTCTTTTCCTTCCTTTCTTTCCTTCTACCTACATACATAAGATTTTTTCTAAACCATTTGAGGGTAACTTGCATTCAACATATCCCTTTACTCCTAAATACTTCAGTGTGTATTTCCTAAAAACAAGGACATTCTTTTACATAACCACAGCACAATTACACACTCCATAAAATTAACACTGATATAATTCTTTTTTATTGAGGTGAAATTCACATAACATAAAATTAATCATTTTAAAGTGAACAATTCAATGATATTTATTACATCACAATGTCCTGGTATCACCACCTCTATCTAGTTCCGAAACATTTTCATCACTTCAGAAATGGACCTTGTACACCCATTAATCAGTTTCTACCCATTTCTCACCTTCCTCCAGCCTCTGGTAACCATTTATCTGTACTCTGTCTCTATAGATTTATCTGTTCTGGATATATCAATGAAATTATAGGATATGTGACCTTTTATGTCTGGCTTCTTCCTTTTTTAAAAAAGATTTTATTGATTTTTAGAGAGAAGGAAAGGGAGGAAGAAAGAGAGGGAGAGAAACATCAATGTGTAGTTGCTTCTTGAGTGTTGAATGTCCCCCACTGGGGACCTGACCTGCAACCCAGGCATCTGCCCTGCAACCCAGGCATCTGCCCTGATGGAATTGAACTGGTGACCCTTTGGTTTGCAGGTTGGCACTCAATCCACTAAGCCACGCTAGCCAGGGCTGGCTTCTTTCACTTAGCATATTATTTTCAGAATCATCCACACTCTAGCATGTATCATTCCTTTATTCCTTTTTATGACTGAATAATATTTCATTGTAGGGACATACCACAGTTTGTTTATCGCTTCATCCATTGATGGACATTTGGATTATTTCCACCTTTTGGCTACTGTGAATAGTGCTGCTATGAAGATATATGTACATATATTTGTTTGAATACCTGTTTTCAATTCTTTTGGGCCTATGCCTAGCAGTAGAATTACTGGGTCAGGTGGAAATTCTATGTTTAACTGTTTTGAGGAATAGCCAAACTGTTTCCACAACAGCTGCACAATCTCAGTTTCACCAACAATGTACCCAGGTTCCAGTTTCCCCACATCCTCGCCAACATGTATTATTTTCCATTTTTATTTGCTTATTTGTTAGAGCCATTCTAGTGAGTATGAAATGTGGTTTTGCTTTGCATTTCCTTCATGGTGAATGATATTGAGCATCATTTTACGTGTTTGTGGACCACAGGTACATCTTTTTTAGAGAAACGTCTATTCAAGTCTTTTACCCATTTTTGAACTGGGTTGTCTTTGTTATTAGTTCTAACAGTTCTTTATATATTCTGAATACTAGACTTTCATCAGATAATTTGCAAACATTTTTCTCCATCATGTAGGTTGTCCTTTCACTTTCTTGAAAATATCCTTTGATGCACTAAAGTTTTATTTTAATGAAGTCCAATTTATCTATTTTTCTTTTATTGCTTGTACTTTTGGTGTATGCTACAATTCTTTATCTAATTTGCTGCCCCATTTCAATTTTGCCAAGTGACCTATGTTTTCCCCTCCAATACAGGATCCAGCCTAAGTTCAAATATTGCATTTGGTTTTTATATCTCCTTAGCTTTCTTTAGTTTGGAACATTTACCCAACCTTCCTTTGACTTTTATTACACTGAAAATTTTCAGAGAATACAGTGCTTTCATTTTTCTATAGAATGTTCCTCATGTGGGGTTTGTCTGAAACTTCCTCATGATTAGCTTCCAGTTATGCCTTTTCAGGCAGAGTACTGCCTAGCCAGGGGTGTCCAACTTGTAGCCCACAGACCACATGTGACCCAGGATGGCTATGAATGTAGCCCGACACAAAATCATAAATTTATATAACACCTTTTTTTCTCATCAGTTTTTGTTAGTGTTTGTGTATTTAATATGTGGCCCAAGACAACTCTTCTTCTTCCAGCATGGCCCAGAGATGCCAATAGGTTGGACACCCCTGGTAGGCAATGTTGTCCTTCCCAGGACATCAAGCTTAGATGTACATGGTGTCTATGAGCTCCACATTGGAAACATTAATTTTGATTAGCTGGCAAGGTGTCATTTAATTCCTCTACTATGTCCTTACTATTTTATTTCCAACCTATGGGAGACACTCAAAGACCATGTAAATATCCTGCTTCTCCACAGTTTTCTCTAGACTTAGCATCCATTGATAACTCTCGCCTGATGCATTTTTACTGTGATGGTTTCCAAATGCAGGCTTTGCAACTCCAGTACTGTCACTGCGTTGACCAGGCAAGTTATGGCTCTCTAAGCAAGAGCTCTCTCTTCCTCCCATTGATTCATTTATTTATCATTTTTTCTATGTTAATTCATGAATTCCTGTCCCCCCCCCCAGTGTCTTATAATCCATGACTGTATTTAATTATTTTGGTGCTCAAATCATCTCAGAATTGGCCAGATGGAGCCCCTGCAAGCTGGCATTCATGTCCTTGTGACAGGCCTCCTTCCTTGTTTTGTGTGTGGGGGATGTTAACTACCTCCTTAACCTTCTGGTCTAACAAGATGTTCCTCCTGGCTTACCTTGAACCTAGCCCTGCAGTCAGCCATTTCTCTAAGGATCTGTGGTTCCTATTAGAGGAAAATTGCATTAGAGAGCAAGATCTTGGCACAGGTGACCACACACATTTACCAAGCCTCCTCCATACACAGGTGGTATGGGAAGGGGGGGTGGGGACCAGAGCTGCTTCCCTCTCTGACCCTGGTGCTGCAGGGATCCTCTGCAGTCACATGTGTGAAACACCCAGCCCACCATAGCAAGTACTGAAAACAGATTGGCCTGAAGCATTATTTCATGCTGTATCTCTTTTTAGTTAAATCTCTGTGCATACTGTGATAATTTCCAGAGGAGTGGGCCTCCTGTGCCATGAAAAATCATATGTTTTTTAAGCAAAGAAATGGATTATTTTGATGATATGTGAGCATAGGGCTCTGCTGAGTTTTATATAGGCCAGACACTGTGCCTCTGTGCTTGCTGTGGTCCCCAAGCATCCTTTCTCACTCATCATCTACTTGACCCCTAGAGGGCCTGAGTTTGCAATCCCAGATCAGGACACTGCCTCCCTAGTCAACAAGTACAACATGAGATTCCCTTTCTTGGCTGCAGCATTCCAGCTTTGACTAAAGCCAACAACTGTCTGCAAAAGCAATGTTGTCTCATCTTTCACCTGTACCCCTTCTTGTAGTGGATCCTCCATTTCTGTGTTTCCTTTCAATCACTTGTGGTCCCAAGGTTGTTAGTTGCCCTGAATTCAGTTGAGACTGTGAGGTTGCTTCTCACCCTGGGGGTTCCCCATTCCTCCCTTCCTTGTGGGTCACATACACATTCTTGGTCAGGAAGCCATTAACATTCTCATCCAGGTAGCTGATCAGAGGGTTGAAGTGGGAGAACAGAAACATGTGGTTAACACTTCCAAATTCATTTGGTCATCCAAACATTGTGAATGCTTCTGTTGTACTATGACCTGGTCCTTCTCTCTACAACATTTCCTCAAAAGCATCAGAAGACCCCAAGCCCCCGTACTGTTCTTGTTTCTCTGTTCAGAGAGCCCTGGGAGAGACAGTAAGAGGCAGGATATTTCAGGCAAGGACTGGAGGTGGGGCAAACTGAGGACATCTAGGCCTTACACCCCTTCCTTCTTGGTTATAAGCTTCTCTCCTCCATTGCTAAGCCTCCCAGGAATCTCCAGGAAGGTCACTGCTGTCTCCCTGCAGCCTCTGGCCTCTCCTGCCTTCCGGCCTAGCCACAGTTCATCAGATCCCAGATAGCCACTGGGAGATCATGTCACAATTCCCCAGGCTGACCCCTAGAGAAACCAAGCGTTCCCAGACCAACACCATGCATGCCCTTACCAACTCCTGCACCCTCTCTGCAGAGTTTGCAGCCTGAGAATGATTCTCCTTGACAGAGAAGACAGAAGGAAATTCTCAGAGGTGCTGCTGCACTGTCTTCTCCCCTTGGGCCACCTGAGTTTTTCTGTCCCAACCTCTGGCATAATGGTCAAATCATTCTCCACTTTCACAGCAAGTTCTTCTTCGCAGATCCACTCTCCACCATGCTCTGTGACATGGGAGGCTGATTCCCAGAGACTGTACTCCTAAGCTCCTCTGTCCTCCAGCTTTAGCTTGAGCTCAGCCAGTGGGAGGCACCATCAGGAGATGGGAGGGTCAGAGGAGAAAAGGGAAGTAGTATTTCTATCTCACTCCCTCTCTGCTTCCACCACATCTCCAGCTGTCACTGGGCTCCAGTGACACTTTTCCTTCTACTTGTCCCTTCAGGCCTAGGCAAGGTAGCAACCTTCTACCCAACTGCTAGCCTTTGGCTGCCTTAGCATCCTTCCTGGGGACCACAGCTTGTAAATATTACCTGCATTGAAGTCTCTCATTTGACCCATCTGTGTTAAATTCTTCTGGGTGTGTGGCAAGGACAAAATTATACATGATGTCTGAAGGATCCACCTCAGTGGCTAGCCCAAGGTGAATGCTCAATAATCTTTTTACTGTTCACTCTTATTATCATGTTAGTTTCTAGCTCTCACCTTTTTTATCTGGATATGTTAGAAGGTATACTGGTCTTGTAGATCCTGAATGTATGACTTTGGGCAAATTCCTTCTCTCTGAGCTTCACTTTCCTCATCCTAATAACCGTACCCCCTGCTGTTGACTGGTGGGTGTTTTAAATCTGTGTCTGGTGTCATACAAAGAGGTGATCAGTGGAGCAAGACCCTCCCTATAGCCTCCCCTGCCATGTAATCAAGATGAGGACCATCCTCTTTACCCACAACACATGTATCTGGGTGAGAAAATGATGCTTCTCTGTCCTCGTTTGTTCCCAAGTAAGCATTGGTGACAAACACAACAGTCAGAGGTTGTTTCTGAAGTTTCTGTCTTGGTCTCTGGCCCTGCAGCTGCCCCTTCACTCATCCTTTCTATGTGGAAGGTCATTGAGAAGAGGATGTGAAATGTGGATTTCTGCCAGCTCCCCCATTAGTACAGCTTCTCATCTGTGAAACAGAGATGGTGCAGCAACACCTCCTGGGCACTCCCTTTGCGTGATTGAAGTGCACTCTGAGCAACCATCATTGAGCACTGCCAGTGTGTCTCCCAGGGGATATGGGGAGAAAATGGGGGTATAGGACTTAACACTGGTCTAGAAAACACCCTTCTTGAGGCAAATGGCCCTGATGTGGCAGCAGGTGTAATGATTAGCATAATACACACTTAGAATCCTAAGATCCCTTCCAGCTCTGAAATTCTGAGGTTCTTGTGTCCTCTATTACAATGCTCAATGACCTGTGGCATTAATTTGTGTTAGTAGTACCCTGTCTTGTCTTTGATCATTTTTGTTGTAAGTTGTACAAGTTCAATTTCAACTATTGTAAAAAATTTTTAAAGGAATATAAGGTTCTCATAAGTAAAGTTGTACAGCTTCAGGCAAGGCTAGATCCAGGGAGCACCAACTCTGTTGCCATCAATTTATCTGCCTCCACCTGTAAGCTCTGATTTTTTCCCGCATCTCCCCATAATATTTGAAGGTGGCCCCCAGCAGCTCTAAGCTTATGTCATACCACCTCAGAGACCCCAGAAGAAAGCAAGAGCCCTTTACCCTATAGCTCTAGCAAAAGTCCTGAAATTAGGTTTTGTTGACCCCAATCAGCCAAGCCTGGATCATGTGATAACCACTAACAAATAGCCAGGGTGGTGTGATGAAATGATTAGTTGGCCCTGGTGCCCAATCCAGCATGACAGGGGGACAGGCCTCTCCCCCAGAACCACAGGGCATATCAAGAGGTTGGATTTGATGACTCCAAAACCACTCTGATGTCTAATATTTAAAGCTTCTGCAATTCTCATTTACTTACTTCGTAGGCAGCACAGGCTGTCATTAAGAGCTAGGCCACCTGGTTCAAGTGCTGGCTGTACCACATTCTGGCTATGTGAATTTAAGCAAGTTACTCAGCCTTCCTGAACTGCAATTTTCTCATCTGGAAAAAGAATGATAGTTTCTACCTTGGAGACATGCTGTGAAGATTAAATGGGTTAATCTTTGCTGCATGCTTAGAATAGGGTCTGGTAGATTCTCTATGTATGGGCTTGGTGCTGGGGATTCCAAGATAATCTGACCAGACTTGCACCCTGTCCTTATGGGGTACATCATCTGGGGGTTGGGGGTATGGGGCTGGGGTTATTTTAATCAACACGTACTGATTGAGAACCTGATATGAGGGATCAAATGATAGGTTATTTTAATATAAATTGATAAGTGTGAGGGTCCAGGAGGGTTACCTAATAGGGACTTCCAAAACTGAAGGATTAGCAGGAATTATCTGGGTAGATTTAGAAGTGAGAAGGTGTACCTGGCAGAGGTAACAGCAGATACAAAAACCTGGAGATAAAAATGAATATGCTACCTTGGGGAAGTAGAAGTTGAGTGTAGCCAGAGGCTGGCATTTGAGATTGGGTGGGGAGGTGGGGGAGGCTAGGGTGAGGGTGGCACAGGGAGCAGCCATGGTGAGGCTGGAGAAGGCAGTAAGTGACAAATTGCCCTCCCAGGGTCTTGTAAAGTCTGAGAGGAATCTGGTCTTCATCTTAAGAGTTGTGCAGATATCCCCAAGAAATGTTTATTTTGTTTAAGTTTTGTCATGTGTATACACCAATGAAACTATCACCAACATCAATAATGAACATATACATCACCCCCAAAGGTTTCCTCTTGTCTCTTCGTCATCCCCTCCCTCCTGCCACCTCCTGGCCCCCCCTCCCCAATGAACTATGATCTGCTTTCTGTCACCATAAGTTAATTCACACTTTCTAGGAGTTTATATAAATTGAATCATACATTTTCTACTTTTCTTTTTTTTTTTGGGGGGGCAGCTCACTTCATTCACTCAGTGTACGAGTAATTATTTTTTATATCCATATCCTCCATCTTGCATCATGTATTAATACTTTATTTCTTTTGCTCCCAATGGAATAGTACTCCATTTGAAATACACCATCGTTTATTCACCTGCAGATGGGCCATTGGGTTGCTTCTACCTTGAGAGTATTACAAATAGGCATGCTATGAACATTTGTGTACAAATCTCTGTGTGGACATATGTTTTCATTCTCCTGGGCAAATATTTAAGAGTAGAATAACTAGATCATAGTATAAGTATATAATAAACTTTCAAGAAACTGCTAAACTATTTTCCAAAGTAGTGGTACCATTGTACATTCCTACCCACAGTTTATGAGAGCTCCCAGTGTGTCACAGCCTCACCAGCACTTGGTGTTGGCAGACTTCTTCACTAGTTATTTGAATACTGGGTAGTGGTGTCTCACTATGACTTTAATTTGCATTTCTCTCATGACTAATGATGTTGACACTGTCTCCAAATACTTATTTACCATCCATATATCTTCATTGGTGAAGTATCTGCTCAATTCTTTCCCCCATTTTGTATTGGGCTGTTTTCTTATTATTTAATTTTGAGAGTTGTTTATATCTTTTGCATACAAGTCCATGAGCAGGTATATATGGTTTGCAAATATTTTCTCTGAGTCTGTGACTTAATTTTTTATTTTTGTAGCAGTATCTTTCAAAGAACAGAAGTTTTAAGTTTTGATGAGGTCTAATTTATCAATTTGTTCTTTCATGAGTAGTGCTTTTGGTGGTGTATCTAAGAAATATTTGCCTAGATCTTTGCCTAAGGTTGCAGAAGTTTTCTCCTGTTTCTTTCCCTTGTTCTATTAATTATTGGGGGGGTCGGTATTGAAATCTCTGACTATGATTGTGGACTTACCTATGTCTCCTTGCATTTCCATCAGTTTTGGCTTCATATATCTTAAACTATCTTTTTGGAACTTAAACATTTAACATTGTTTTCTCCTCTTGATGAAACAACACCTTTATCATTGTGAAATGACCTTCTTTTTCCCTGCTAATATTCTTTGCTCTGAAATCCACTTTGTCTGATATTAATATAGCCACTCCAACTTTGACTAGTGTCAGCATGAATATCTCTTTCCATCTTTTTGCTTTGAACATATTTGTCTTTATGTTGAAGTGCATTGCTTGTAGCCAGCATAGAGTTGTCTTGCTTTTTTGGTCTAATATGACAATCTCTCTCTTCATTGGGTCTGCTTGACCACGTACATTTATAATAATTTTTTAATCTCCTATATTTGCCTATGTATTTACCATTTCCAGTGCTTGTGAGGACCTATATTCCCATTTGGTATCATTCTCCTTCTGTCTGAATGACTTCCTTTGACATTTCCTAGAGTATGACTCTGCCAGTAATGAATTCTTTCAGATTTTTTGTGTCTGAAATGTCTTTATTTGCCTTTGTTTTTGAAAGATTGTTTGCTGATAGTTTATAGGAGGTTTTTTCTTTCTGTGTTTTAAAGATGCTGCTCCACTGTCTTCTCACGTTTCTCACCGAGATGAGAAATCTGTCATCGTTATCTTTCTTTGTATAATGTGTCTCTTATTCTGACTGCTTTTAATCTTTTCTCTTTATCCCGTGTTTTGAGAAATTTTATTTTGATGAACTTTGGTATAGTGTTCTTTACATTTCTTGTGCTTGGGGTTGTTTGGACTTCCTGGGGGGGGGGGTGTTTATAGTTTTCATCAAATGTTGGAAATTTTCCAGCCATTATTTTTTAAATATTTTTCTCTACACTCTCTCCCCTTTCTTCTCTCCTGTGAAGACTACAGCTGAACATATGTGAAGCCACTTAACATTGACTCACAGCTCACCAATGCTATGTTCAGCTTTTTATTCTCGCTTCTCATTGTGTTTCATTTTAGTTTCTGTTGCTGTCTTCAAGTTCACTAATCTTTCCTTCCACACTGTCTGATGTTGATCTCATCCAGTGTTTCTATTTTTTTTTAATTTTACAGATCGTAGTGTTTTTCATCACTAGAAGTTCAACCCATCTTTTTTGTATCTTCCCCATCTTTCCTTAACTTTTGGAATATATGGAGTCCAGTTATAATGACTATTGCTGTGTCCTTATCTGCTCATTCTAACATCAGGTCAATTCTTAGTCAGTTTTGATTGATCAATGTTCTCATTATGATTGTAATTACCTTCTTTGCCTGACTGATAATTTTTTAATTGGACTCCAGACACTGCAATTTACCTTGCTGGGCACTAGATATCTTGTATCCCTATCAATATTCTTAAGCTTTGTCTGAGATGCAGTTAGAAGCAGGTTGATCCTTTTGGGTCTGGCTTTCAATATTTGTTAGATGGGACCAGAGCAGTGCTCAGTGTAGGGCTCATTATTCCTCTCTGCTTAGGCAAGACCCTTGTGAGTACTTGATTCAGTGTCCCATGAATCCTGAGGTTTGCCTGTATGGCCAGTGGCAACAGACACTACTCCCAGCCCTGTCTGAGTGTCAGGCTTTGTTCCTTATAATTCTTTTGGATGGTTCTTTACCTAGTCTTAGGTAGTTTCTTCACACACAGACCCTCTGTGTGTGAAGACCCTCTGTGTGCTGACCCCCAGAGATCGTTCTCTTCATTGCTCTCATCTCTCTGGTTATCTGTCCTGGATTCTCAGCTCCGTCTCTTCAACTCAAGGAGTTTGCTAGGGTCCACCTGGGTTTCCACCCCTGAGCAGTGGCCTGGAACGCTCCTAAGGCAATAAGCTGAGGCAGTCACTGGGCTCACCTCTTATCCCATCTCTGTTATCACTTATCATCATCATCTGATGATCAAACAAATTATTGTTTTGTATGTTTTGCCCATTTTTAATTATTTGCAGGTATGAGGGTTAATTGGTCTTTGTTACTCCATCGTGGCTGGAGGTAGAAGTCCTCTGAGCAGTTTAAATCAGGAAAGCAATGAACCAGCTTTGTTTTTTAGAACGATCTCTGTTTTTAGAAGTTATTCCTAATCTCCCCAGGATCTTAGGTACTTGGGCCCCTCTGCCCGAGTGAGCTCATTTCCTAGCCTCCTCCAGCCCAGAAAGATAATGTGGGCATGAAGCCAGCCCTTTAAGATCATACCTGTGCATTTCCTGGGGAGTGGCCCAGCCTCCCCTGCTGTCACCTGACATTCTTGTCTACAGGTCCCTGACACTCAGAGTCAGGGAGTGTTTGTGCGAGCAAAGCAACTTGTCACTGTGTTGGCAAGAGTGAGGGAGCTGATGCCGGAAGAGCCCTCATGGGCCATGAGAAGAGGAATTGGGCTTTACACTGGAACAGCACTTCCACATCAGACTCATCCATATCCTGTCCCCCAAGGGGTCAGCAGGCAGGGAACTTTTAACCCCTTCTTAGAGGCTGAAGTTGTGGTAAGTCATCCAGCTGCTAAGTGGTATAGTTTGTGTCTCTGAGCACTTTGCAGGTTTTGAAACCCAGAGCATTGATTTGGGTGGCTCCAAGGGGTCCTCCATCCCTGCTCATGTCTCAAGGAAGCCAGCAGAAAGACCTGGGAGTAACTCTAACAGCCACCCCCGTAGCCTCCCAGCCATCAGGAATCTCTTTGAGCTGAGGCTGGAGAAATTCAGTAAAACACCCCCTGGGGACCATTTACAGAGGCTGGCCTTTCTTTCCTGGTCAGTGCAAAGCTGGCAGGAATTGATGAGGGCAACCGAGAAGGTGCCATCTTTGTCAAGGAAGAACAGGGCTCTATGGAAGGACGCCTGTGGCTGCTGTGCTGTCACTGCATGCAAAATGCTACCTAAGAGGAGCTGGTGGAATTTTCCACCAGGGCTAAATCATGACAGACTACACTAGAGAGCAGCCTCTGATTCTTGTCTGTCCCTACAATGCCCAGTGCTCAGAACACAGAGAGGGCAGGGGGAAGGCATAGGTGGGCTTCAGAGTCTCAGGACACAGGAACAAATGGTACAGGGGTGAGATGGAGAAGCTTCACCACTGTCATACACACCTAACAACCAGAGAGTTCATTGTTTTGTCTGGTGTTCTCAGATGTCATCAGTGGAAGGAAGGGAACTGCATATGGCTTGTGGAGCTGCTTCCTGATTACTTGATCTGCAACTCTTCTAACCATTGAAACTCTAAATCAGAGCCTCCAAACTGGGAGGTTTGCAGGCTAATTCTGTGAACACACATTTAATTTTGTGTTTATTACATTATCTCACCTACTGTTTTAAACTGTGATTAGTTACCCAAATCCCCAAATTGGGAGATCTCATGGAAAAATCTGGATTTCCAACTTCTCTTGAAAATTTAGAAGCTCAGGCAATCCTGAGCTTAGTGGTGGCCACTCTACAAGCCCCCACAATCCGCACCACCCCCTATTGCCTCCCACACACCAGGGCCAGTGAACACTTGCTGATACCTGTGGACACTCACCTTGTGATCTTGTGAGTGTTGGAAGAGCCTGTCCTGTGTTGTACAGGGCCTGTCCCCCTCTAGTTTCCATGCAAGGGGTCCTGAAATCACATGGAAGGGTCATTGCCCTTTTCTTTATGCCAGACTCAAGCTGACAAACATGCTTCTGTGTCTCCCTTATACACCCAACTCAAACCTCCCAGCTTCCTGACAAAAGACCTGGGTCTCTGACATATAGCAGGGCTCCCTGACCAAGCCTGCCCCTTGACTAAGTGATCTGAAGTTCATTCCTGGGAAAGTAGAGCAATTTGTTTTGGCAGAGGGCAGAGCCTTATACCACAGGCATGGTCTGCTCATGTGGCATTCTTGGTAGCAAGGGGCTCACAGAGGAGGTACTTGAGGGACAAGGTCCTTCTGAGTTGAGTGGCCTGGCTGGTCTGACGTGGGCTTAGGGTACAAAAAACAATTGTCTTCATTCATGAAGACAACAGGCTATCTTTCCAAATGACCTGTGCTGAGCCTTCTAGGCCCTCAAAACCTATGATTGGAGGCTCCCAAAGGAGCACTTTATATTTTCTTTATGTCACAGTGACCCCAAAGGGCATGTTTCTTCAAGGCCACAGAGAGAAGGTTTTGGGGCTATTTTTAGTATTAGGGAGATTTTTTAGTTGGTCACAGTTTGAGCATTGGCCTGGAGCTTCAGTAAGAGACATCCTTGGGCCACCCCCGAGGATGTATCCCAGGCTGAGTTGGATGGGGCCCCAGCAGAGTCACCTGGGGATACAGTGCTATGACAGATATTAAAACCATGGAAACCAGGGTCTCACTATGCAGCCACCACTGGCAGCTAACAGTAGTTGGCTATAAGCAAGTCACATGGCCTCAGTTGCCTTTTGCACCAGGAAGGAGCATTTTGCCTGCAAGTAACAGAATATATAACTAAAAATACTAAAATAATAAGCACCTAGTAGTGGAAGGTCCCAGACTAATTCAGTAAGGATCCAGGTGCCATCTCATTGTGTCAGGGAACAGTCACACTTGATGCCAACAACAGCTCACCTTGTGGGAGCATGGGGTCCTGCAACCAGGTATTCCCATTTTTTAGAAATCTACAGAAATCAAAATTCAGAAATCTACACTTCTCTATGTAATTTTCCTAATTTAAAAATTTTTTCCAAGACAACCGAAAATCATCTGCAGGCTGGATTCAACCCCAGGCTGCTGCCCATTGCTCAGGAGACACAGAGGACAGGATTTTCCTGAGGTCACACAGCAAGATAGTAGCTGAGCCCAAATCTCCTGACCCAAGCAGGGGACCTCATGGACCTGCTTCACATTAACTTCAAAGTCCATTCTCTCTTCTGGATGTTAAACAATATTTTAGCTTTTGGCTGAATCTGTGTAGGGTGAGAAATACAGCCCTCCAGAAACTTCTTTTTATAAGAAACAAACTGGGAAATTGACAGCAAGTCATGTTAAATTTTCTAGAACATTCTGAAGGGTGGACTGCAATTTTAATCCTGAAGCTGTGTTTGGCATGGAGCCATTGGACATGGAGCTATTTCTGTTCCTTCTGGCTCAGAATGCAGGAACCCAATGCCTCCCCTGTAAGGCAGGTGGAGCCCCATTGTTCATGGTGTTTGGAGATGCAGGTTTTTTCCTGAGCTGCCCTATATAGGGCCAGGGGAGAGGCCGGAGGGTTCCACTCTATGTGATCTGTCCCTCTGTGTCCACAGACACTGGCAAAGACCTTCTCTCCCAAAGCCTGGACCTCCAGGAGCCGGTGTCAGCAGGAGTTTCGGTGCCACTGATTAAATGGGAGGCAGAGTGATTAACAGCATAGGCCTTGCTGCTGGATTGAACTGGATTTGATTCTTGGCTCTGCCACTTACCAGCTGCGTGACCTTGAGCAAGTCACTTCACCTCTCTGAGCGTCAGGAGTCTTCATCTATAAAATGGGTTAACAATATTTACATGCAGAGTTGTGGGACAACTCTATTTCTACTTAAAGTTCCTATAGGTAGGAAAGACAGACTTGTCACTTGGCTATTCACAGTAATGTTAATTACAACAAATCAACATGTAGTTCACTGAATTAAGGAATATAAAATTTGGGGTAGCAACAGATTTGGCAATTGCTTTCCCCTTCTGATTTATGCCTAGGTTAATTTTTTTAAATTTTAACAATTACATAGCATTTACTTCGTGGCAAACTCCGTGCTAAGCAGTTTACAAATATTGACTCATTTACTCCTTCTATCCACTCTCAGAAGAAGGTACTACTACTCTACAGTTTTACAGATGAGAAAACTGAGACACAGAGAGAGGAAGTAAATTGCTCCAGGAAATGCAGCTGATAAGTGGCAGGGCTGGGCTGCAAAAATAATCCACATGATTTAGGGGTTCTTCATGTAACCATTACTTCCTCCTTTGCTGCTTTATTCCTCTGAAACACATTTTTCCCCTTGGAGTTAATCAACTTAAAGGAAGGAACCATTCTTTTTCAACCTGGGAAGTAATTGAAAGACTGTGCCATTGGTAAACAAAAGACATGGGATCAAATCCCCACTCTGCCTCCTGCCCAGCTGTGTGACACAGGCCAAGTAATTCCTCCTCCCCTGAGCCTCGCTTTTCTCATCCCTAAACTGGGCTAATAGCACTGCCTACCTCTCCACTGGAGGGAAATAGAATCATCCAATGGATATGAAGTTGCTTTATAAAGTCTTAAATGCAGTCTTTGGGGCTGGTTTTCACTAAACAGTATCTAGCACTTAAGGGCTGTCCTCTGTCATCTATGATGATCCAGAGACTCACAGTAAAACCTGGCCCTCCACCATGGCAAATGGTCATTTTGTTCTCAGGTTCATCCTATGCCCAGGTCTGGACTCACTGCTCCAGGATTCAGGGTGTTAAGCATCAGCCACTAAAAGGCCCAGCCCTCCCTCAATGCACAGCATCGATCCCATGTGGGTTGTAAGAGGATTTCTGCCTTTTTATTGCTTGGCAATATTTTGTTTAAATTAATTTATGCCACAGATTAATATAGTCTGTGAGCTGAACTGCTTACTGGGCAAGAAGGGGGAAATGAACAGGATTTTAAGATATCTGTTGTGAAATCAGCATTTAGAATGAGGATGTGCCTAGGGGGTGCAGAACTAGACTCTGTTAGAAATACCTCTGCTTTTCACCCCTCTTGGGCCACCTCCCATTTGGGACACTCCATCTCCTCTAGAAAATAAGTCCCTACCACAGGATGATGGGGCAAGGCAATGCATGTGGTGAGGCTGCACAGTCCCTGGTGTGTTGCACACACTCAGCCCCATGAGAGCAGGCTCTGTACCCCCAGTACCTGAAGGGCAAGTGGCATATGGGAGGCCCTCAATGAAAATGTCAAATCAACAAATGAATGGTAAATACATTTGTCATTCTTCAGAGATTCCATGTTACTTATTACATTCTCCTACTTGCTGAAATTTATATGTAACCCCAAATCCATACTTATGCTGCTTTCACAGTCCTTTGCAAATGTGTGCAGAGCAGTGAAAATTTTGAGTCTCTCAATGCACAAGTTCCCAACTGAGATCAGATGAGTTGTCATTCTGCCTTCTAGTCTCAGCTCTCATACCAAAACAAGTATGCTGTTTTGCACTCTACTTGGTGCCACTTTTCCCCCTCAGTTTTGCACTTTTTGTTGTTGATTTTGCTGTTTAAAGTGACCCATTTGCAGTGCTGTCTAGTGCTCTAAGCCAAGAAGTCTATGGTGTATCTTATGGAGAAAACAAGTATGCTCGATGAGCTTCATTCAGGCGTGCATTATAGTGCTTTTGGTCATGAGTTCAATGTTAATGAGTCAACAGGAGATATGAAATGAGGTATCTTTATACAGAAACACAAAGTTATTATGATTATTATTGTTTTTATTCTTTAAAAGAGAGTCACAAGAGAGATTGGGGGTTCTCTCATCTTGATAGTGGCTTTGAGGATCAAAGATGATAAAGGCTGTGAAAGATGGTTGTAAACTATAAAGTCTGTGGATGAGCATTGCAGTTGTCTTAACTATTGCATGGACATCATACTCCAAGGCAGTTGTCCTGTGCCAAGGCCTCTGGGGAAGGCTTGCCTTGGTCCATGGGGCTGAGATTGAGCTTTACAGCCTTAGGGACCACATTGAAAGAGGACAGGGAAGTCCTAGTGGACTTCACAGGCATCACTTCCCTGCATATGCCAAAGCTTAGACGAGGGCTGTTCCTGTCTGCTGTCCATTCTGTTGCCACCACCCTATCTGGGCCACCATTGTCTCTTGCCTAGACAGTGACATGGCTGCCTCACTGCTCTCATTCTTCCTTCTGGGTTCTCTACATCCATTCTCTACATCACAGTGTGACTCGACCCCTCATCCTTCCACTATGTGCCCTTTAATGTCTTCTTGTTTTTCCCATGAAAGCACACACACGCGTGCGTACACACACACACACAGAGAAAGACCCATGAGTCTCTGGCAGTCAGGCCCCTGCCCACATCTCCAGCATCCCTGGCTCCCTGATATCACATTACCCCTCATTCTCTGCTGCAGCCATACTGGCTTCCTCTCAGAGCCTTGAATGTGCTGTGTGCTTCCTTCCACAGGGCCTTTGTGCCTGCTAAACCTCTGTTTTTGTGACCCAATGCCCCACCTCCAACACTTTCCCCTGATCACAGCCTGTACATCCTTTGGGTCTCAACTCAAGTCACTTCCCTGATGACCCTGACCAGGAACAAATGGGGCTGTAACGCAGCCCTACTCCACCCTACTTTCCCCTTTATGGAACCTGACACTTTCCATTTATTTGAGTGACCACTTGGTAAATGACTGTCTTCTCACCCCTTCTCCTAGACTTTAAATGCTGTGAGGTCAGACACTAGGGTTTGCCCCTCCTCACCACTGAGTTCCCAGAGCAGAGTAGCGGGCCCGGAACATTGTAGGTGCTCAATAAGCACTTAGTAGGTGAGCAAACATCCATCCCCCCTGCTGCCCACTAGGGAAAATCTTATTGGACAAGATCCAGGCCCTCTCTGGCAGCTCACACACAGAAGGATGATGAACTAACATCTATAGAGCCCCCAACCATGTACATTTTCTTCAGTTCTCTCAACCATCCAATAAAGTGGAGAGCCAATATATCCCCTGTATTAGAAGATGATGAGGAAGCTCAGGGAGATGGAGAACTGACACAAAGTCACACAGCTAAGAAATGGCAAGGGCAAAATTTGCATTTAGGACTCGCCAACCCAGAAGCCTGTGCTCTAAGCCTCTCCCTCTGGCCCCTCCCTTGTCTTCTCACCTTTGGTTTGTCCATACCCTGTACATGGCAGTTTTATGTACAAAGAGATATATCATTTAGGAGACCTCGTGTCCCAGCCATTCTGCTGTTTTCTTCTTTATGTACACTGGTTCCAAAGGCAGAGCAAGACAGAGCCCCTTGCTAATTCTGTTCTTAGTGGGTGGCTTGACTGGCTGCCTTCAGCATATCACTTTGCAGAAGCAAAATCCAACTGAATCTGTCAATTCAGCTCCTATAGTCAGCATCAGGGATGCTTGGGTAGGCTTTGGCCTCTGGAAGGCCTTGCAGTGGCCACAAGATGCTAAGGTAGTGGGACTCATTTAACTCACCTCCTTATTCTACATATGGGGAAACAGAGGCCCAGGAAAGGGAGGGAAGTTTATTCAAGGTCAGAGAGTGAGTTTCAAAAACAAAATGAGAAGCAGAGGCTCTGGGCTTCCTGGCCAGTGTCACTCACCTTTGCTTCAAGGTCTCACTTGGCAAAATGGGGACGGGGAAGGTTGTCTCTACCAATCTATTGTGGTATCTGAAATTTCACCATTAATTCCTTTGTCTTAGAGAAATTCTGCTAGTTCTCGAACAGAATGGAAATACCTTTGGATGGATGAAATGAGGTCAGAGACCCTAATCGGGGTGGCCAACCCATGGCCCACAAGCCGCAAGCAGCCCAGGATAGCTATGAATGCGGCCCAACACAACATCATAAATTTACTTAAAACATTATGAGATTTATTTTTTCTGTTTTCATTAGTGTTTGTGTATTTAATGTGTGGCCCAAGACAACTCTTCTTCTTCCTGTGTGGCCCAGAGACGCCAAAAGGTTGAACACTCCTTCCCTAAGTCATCAAACAATTTATTCATATTTCCACCCATCTCCTCTCTCTCCATCTATATCTCCATCTGTCCACTTATCTGTCTCTCCAATCATCCTTCCACCCATCCATCCATCCACCCATCTACCCACCCATTTACCCATCCATCCCTTTTACTAGATTCTCATTTGTCACCAATTTTCTGACTGTCTCTAGGACAAAGCAATGAATAAGGCTCAGTTATGCCCTTTGCAGAGCTCCCAGCACCCTGAAGGCAGCAGAGCTATAAGGCCAGATTTCCCTTGCACCATGAGAAAGGACCACACTAAGGGAGGTGTTCATAGCTGGGCTTCACAGGCAGAAAGAGTCTGGAGCCTTGAGCCTGAGTTCTTCATTCCAGCTCTTGCTATTAACTGGCTTTGTGGCTTGAGTAAGACCCCTCCCCTCTGGACTCAGTGTATTCATCTGTGATTGGACTGGATGAATGTTTTGCAGACTCCAATCATTCACATACCTCCCTCCACCCGGTAGATTAGGTCACCTTGCCTGCACTAAAAAGTACTTAATCTCTTTATTCAAATGAGCTCACACTTTTTTTTACCTAAATAAATTCTAGCATGAACCTTATTGTTACCATAATGGGAAAATATGGTAACAGCTGTCATAAGTAGAAAGTAACAGTAAAAATAATTTTTAAAAAGGAGGCAAACTGCTATTGTTGTTAAATTCTAGGTAGGCATTGCTTCCCACCAGCAAAGGCCTGTTAGCCTTAGCAAGTGTTGGAGAGGTGGTAAAGGTAACCGAGGGTTCTCCCCTTGGAGTGGTTTCCCTGCAATGTGTCTCAATATTATGAGGTGATGGTGGGGATAAGTATCACCCCTAAGTGTCCCAAGTATAGATATGTCAGGAGCATATATTCGTGACACAGTCTTTCCTATAAGTCAGCAGGACAACTGCTTGGCCACCTGTGTGCTAAGCAGCCCGGCACCAAGGAATAGGCAAGAGTCACACACAGTAACTATGCTCTTCACACAGCTTTTATTGAATAAGGTTCACTCAAAGTAGAACATCAACATACATTAATATCCTACTCAGACTCTAACAATCTAAGAGAAACATAACACACATACACACACACAGCAATCAGTGGGGGATAACCAACCCAAGTCCCGGAGTCTCAGGCTGCAGGTCTGGGAGACAGCATGATGGACAAGAGAGTTGTCAGCATTTTGCAAGGAAGGGTCTCTGGAGCCAGGTGGGCAGCAGGGCAGACGAAATCCTCAGTCCAGCAGGACAGAGCCTCCAGCAGCCGATGCCAAGGGAAATCAGTGTGGCATGGAGCAACACTGGTATGTGGGGCTCGGCTATGTCAGCAGTGGTCTGGAACCTGCCTGTTATACCTTGGAAGTGGTGTACTCCACCCTTCCGGGTCTTTTCGATAAATGTCTTGGTACCCCTGATGCCAAGTAGGGAATTTGTCCAGGAGCCTATGGGTGGTACATGGCTATTCTGCTTGACACCCTGCTGGCAAGTGTGGAATTTCCCTGGGGACTATCTATGGGTGGTCCTGTTCTGCAGACACGGCTATTCTGACCACATGGGCAGATATCTTAAGTGTGTCTCCTTGCCAGTTGTGTTTACTCTGACTTAGGTAATTTTTCTTTTGAACCAAAGGGTCATGGCTAACTGACAGCCATTTTAGTTGACATAAGTGACTCTACTTTGTTTTATACACTTTATACTATCTTAATCAGACCAATGCCATTTTATTGGCCCTGCTCTCCACATTATGCCGCTCTAGCCCCCAAAGGGGAAAAATTGCCATGAAGGAAGCTTCAGGTCAGACACTCTCCTGGCCACTCCCTTCTAAGCCCACTGGATGTGCCCCAGGCCTGGCCCCTCCTGAGAATTCACACCTCCCCTGCAAGCCTCCTGGAAGGGTCAGAAAGTCATCAGCCGGATTCTGTAACTCAAACCAGGTGGTATCTGCTTCAAATCCTGACTGAGGAGGGAAACCAATATGGAAATCTGAAGCCAGCCCATCAGGGAGTTTAGCAGGCATCAGGTGCTGCCCATCACTCAGAGAGGGCCCTGACCTTTTCTAATCTTACCTTTTGCTAAGTGACTTCTCCATCCTGTCTCTACCACCCCTCACCCTTGACCCAGGGTCCCTAGAGTCCATGACAGTATGGAGTCCCCAGGGTGAGGTCTTTCTGAATTTTCCTATGGCATTGTCAGGTATAATCAGAAAAAAATATGCCTCTTAGATATGCCAATATCTAAAGTGTCTTATTAAATCTTCACACCCCTGGAAGGCAGGTGGTCTGGTGGATGGAACCAGAAGATCTGGGGTTTGATTCACCCTTGTGTTCTGGTGGCTCCCTGCATGTCCTCACCTCTGGTTTTCTGGGGGCTGTTGAGCCTGCTGCAGCAGCACTGACATCAAGGGTATTATTTACTTAAAAAAAATGTTCCATTCTGGATTCAGATTTCAGGATATTTGAAATACTAAAACTGCTGCCAGCTCTATTGAGGACACAGAAAAACCCACTTTCTCATTTGGCCTTGGCTCCAACTGAGACCCATGGGGAGAGGGGTGGTCTTTGCGGTCCCCAACCCCTACTCCAGATCTGCAGATCCAAGACAGAAAAGCCCAGAGAGGAAAAAGGTTAAAAACACAGCTTTGGACTTTGCCATAGGAAGTGCTTTTCCTTTGCAGGTAATAGATATACTCTCTCATACAGCTCTTGCAATTCCTTCCTTCCTTCCTTCCTTCCTTCCTTCCTTCCTTCCTTCCTTCCTTCCTTCCTTCCCTCCTTCCTTCCACCAGACTGGTGTTCAACTCACAAGCATGGTCAGGAGAGCCCTGTAGGTTATTCATACCTGGTACCCACTTGGTATATGCCATGGCCATACCACTTGTCAAATATGTAAACCACACTCCTGTATTCAAAAATATTTATTGAGCACATGCTGTGTTTTGGGCACTGAACTTGTTGAGCCATGGAACACATCAGTGTCCAGACATGGTCCCTCCCTAAATGCTTATGGTCCACTGCAGAAGGCTACATACCTATGACTGCAGTGCAAGGGCTGTCATGGTGGAGATCCAGGCATGGTAGCTGCTGTGGGAGCTGGAGGAGGGCACCCTCACGTTTTGGCCAGAAATGAAGCAGACATTTTGGAAAAGTTACTCAGAGGATGAAATTCCACACCCCAGACTTTTATTAAATCTCCTTATTGACAGAGCATGAAGGTACCTGAGAGATCTTTGAGGTTAGTATTCCGTCCCAAAGTGGGTTCTGAGGAATGCTAGTTTTGTGGTCTGTTAATAGATGTTACTGAAAGAAATGTTCCAAGGTCAAGGTAGTTTAGGAAATGCTGAGTCAAGCAAAACTAAGCTGGTTTCTATGTTGCAGGACTTATCAGAGCCTTGATGTATTTATTTACTGCATTATGAAATCTACACAAAAGGTGGGGAGGCTCCAGCATGAAACATGGTGCCATGTTTTAGGGAGCCTCTCAAAAGACTAGTGCTCCCCAGTGTCACTCTGGGAAACTCCAATCTAGTCCAACTCCCTTGTTCACAGATAAGAAAACTGAGGCTCAGAGAGTGGCTGGCACTTGCCTAATGTCTTACAGGGAAGAGGGGCCAGAGCTCCTCCCCTGAAAGAAGGCTCTTTAGGGTGAATGGTTTGGGCTTTGAGTGCTAGTGGCAATGAGAAGAGTGGGATCCATGTGGATGAAGTAGTAGTCCTAGGAGGGTTCCTGGAGGATGTGGGGTATGAGCTGGAAAGTCTGGGGCCTGTGGGTGCCAATGACTCATGACTTTATTGACTAAATAGTAGTACCACTGAGAATCAGATGCACACACTCACTGGTACCCAGTTTGCCTGAGGAGGACTTCAGGCTGAGGAAGGCTTCCCACCAGAGGGATTAGTCCCTGAACTCACAAAGGATGCAAATACTTGCAGGTGTGTTTTTCTGGTCCTCTTTTCTCAGAAGCCTCCCCTGACTGTGGCCCCCAAGTCAAAATGATCCCTCACCCAAATTCTTACCCTGGGTGTTTTGTAATGTCATTTAATGCTTCTCTGTTCTTCCTGGTGAGTTTTGTTTTTAGCCAGTGTGAGAGCCCCACTGGTTTATAAGTGAATTGAGAGCAGACCTGGTGGTTTATTCTTCCTTGTTTACAGTTAATGTTTATCAGGAACTCACTGCATTCTAGGCAAAGTGCTCATTGTTTTCCCTGAATCTTCTCATTTTACCTTCATTCCTTAGTAGCTGTTTCTAACCCCTTTTTGCGGAGGAGAAAACTGAGGCTCAGAAGGTTGAAGTGACTTGCTTGAGAACATGGACTGTGTTAATGATGCAGAGACTCGAAACCAGACCTTCGTTTCTCTTTTTGTGTCTGGCTTATGAATCAGACAGAACTGAGTCATGGATAATCTCCCAGGTATCCTGCTCTTCTAGGGCAATGACCTGAAGTCTGGTCTCTCCTATGTCTCCAAGGCTGGGGTTAGGGCCCCTGCCTGGTAACCATGCTCCAAGCTCAGCCCTTTCTCAGCTTGTGGACTGTAAGAGGATCCAGGGTGTGTGGTGCTGTCACCGGCAATGTAGAAGGGCAAGAATCATAGAGTGACAGCTGGCATGGCCCCTAGGCTCCCATACCCACTGCCCTGATGCCCGGACTTGCCCAAGACCTTTATGAGTCCTGGTCTTACACTTATGTCACTCCAGAACTCTCTATGCTGGGGGTCTGGCAGTTTTTCCACCAATTACTCCCATCTCAACCCTTCACCTTTATTTATGAACAGCTTTTGTCAGTGATACCCAAGAAGCACCCTGCCTACAGTTCTTGGTTTGGGCCAGGGGCTGGGGTCTCCTTTCTTCTGTAATTAAAAATTCACCAGTAAGGACAGATTTCTCATCAATCTTTCATCCCAACAGTGCCTACTGGGGAAGAAAAGGGCACTGGCCTTGCTGCCCACAGCCCAGGACCTTGCTACTATGTGCAGGAGTTAAGGGCCTTGGGTGGGGAGCAGGCAGGCCCACCCAAGACTAGGGAGATCCCTTAAACATCACAGGAAGGGTACTTGGTATGACAGATGGCCAATTCTGAGCTTTCTGCCTCATATACCCTGAGATATCAGAAAGAGGCCCACAAAGGGTCAGAAAGTGAGTACATGGAACAAAACAGCCAGGAGGCTTCTCAGTACCACAAGGGTAGTCTTACCTGATTAGATATATACTTAAAGTTGCTAAGAAAATAGATTTTAAATGTTCTCACCACAAAAAATGGTAATTGTGTGATGTGATGGAGGTGTTAGCTAACACTATGGTGGTAATGATGTATATCAATCAATGCATTTTACACCTTAAACTTACACAATGTTATGTGTCAGTTGTATGTCAATAACACTGGACACTTTATATATATATAAATATATGTATGTATATATGTATAGATTATATATATATATATATATATTCCATGTTTTAGCCAATGGGAAAAGTTAATAGGAACCCTCTAGTAAAACAAACAAGCAAACAATGGGATAAGGTGTTTGAGGACCTCGGTACAGGGCCAGCCTGGAGAAAGCACCCTGGTCGGCAATGCTGGTTATTATTACTATTGTCAATATTGTTGCCTCTGCTTCATAACTCACCAATTGTGCCAGTCTAAGGCATGTTAGGTAACTTCCAGGGACTGAACTTGCTAGTCTGTAACATGGGAATCTTAACAGTGCCTACCTCATGACATCAGTCTCCTGACACAGCCTGGCCCTCATGTGTCCTGGGCCAGAAGGAAGGGACAAAGCACTGGTTCTGCCACTTTCTGGCTTAGGTGGCCTGTGAAATCCCCACCCATCCCCTGGCCTCAGTTTTCCCATCTGTCCAAAGTAGGTACCAGAGCAGATGATCTCCTGGGTCACTTCCAACTCTGGGTTCCATGAAACCCAGCACATGGCTGCCTTTTGTCAGGCTAGTGCTTTTCCCAGAAGAGATCTGGGGAGGGGAGCTCTCAGCTCCTAGCCACTTCCTGCATCCTATGACTGCTGTGTCAGCCTTGTGCCTGTGAGTTCCCTGCAGCTCTGCTTTCAGATCTCTGGGAACTCTGGGCCGGGCTGTCTTTCTGGGAAGGGGACAGCCTCCCTCCATAGTGAGAGAAATTTGAAGGGTGTCCAGTGGAAGAAAACAGGCAAGGGCTATAAGGGGAAGTCAGGGTCTGGGTCAGGCTCCAGGTGCTGGGGACAGGGTCAGGCACTAGAGTATGGGGCAGAAAACTTGAGTTCAGTCCAGGTGACCAGGATAGAGGCTTGGGAAGGGTCAGCACCAACTAATAGTCATTGGGGTGGAACTGAGCTCTGACACTTGGGAGGACCTAGTTAGCCTTGACTTGGGCTCTAAGGGATATGGCTCCTATGGGTGAAGAGGGCATAGGAGCAGGGCCATTGTGCTGGCCATCCATCATTTGCCCCTTGAGACCTACTCTCCACCCTATTCACCCCACCCTCTGACCTGTATACATCAATGCCCTCTCTCTCCCTCTGGCTTCTTGCTGACTTTGACCAGTGTGGAGCTCTGGCAGGATATAGAGTGAGTAGGGAGAGATATTTGGATATTTAGTCTCTCAGCTCTCGCTCTCTCTCTCCCCCTCAGAGTCACCTTGAGCTGGCTGCATGCCTTGACCACAGGTGACAACTGTCAGGGGTCTTTTCCATGCAGTCCTCTCTGTGCCTAGGTCTGGACATCATTTCCTCCTCCCACCCACTTCCAGACTAGGGGTAGTAGCAAAAGAATCCTCACTTTTGGTCCCCTCTTGTTCACACCTTTGTCAAGATGTCCTTTATTAAACCCTCAGGACCCTGTCTGACTCAGCCCCCCCAGCCCCAGAGCAGGGATATTGGAAAGGGACCCTGGAGAAGGGGGTAGCAGGGCTCCCCATCCAAACTTTGTCTGGAGTCTGACTCAGTCTTCTTTCCCTTGATTTCTCCAAGGGGTGGTCCTGGTGTTGTTCTCCCTCCTGACTTCTCTGTTTATGTATCTGGAGCAGGAAAAGGGAAAGGAGAGATGGGGTGGGAGCCCAGACAGGCCTGAAAGGGGAACATGCCAGGCTTCCAGATCCAAGGCAGACACCAGAGCAGAGGCTGCACGCTTGCGCTCCTGGGGTGAGGGGTAGACATGGTGGGATAGGGAAGCATTTGTGGACCTACAGGGGTAGCCCACGAGGCTCCCACCCATCAGTATCCTGCTGGCATGTGACCCAGAGGCGCAGCTCTCCCCAAAGGAGTTAGAAAGTGAGACTTGCATGAAATCCCTCAGTTTCTAAATACTAGGATCAGTTCATATATTAAATTTTAAACAAATATTGAATTTGAAATCTGGATCTCTAGCCACCAGTTTGTGACCTAGAAGATACAAGTCCCTCTGATGGGCCTCTCTGATTTCCTTTGCTCATAGGTTTCCCACACCTGGAACCAGACTGAGAGCAGCCCAGGACATAGGTGAGTGTTTGAGCAAGACCCTTGGTTCACCTGGGGGACTCAGCATCCCCAGCCACAGCTGTGTACATACTTCAGCGCCATTAGTGGCCCCAGAGCCCTTAGTGGCTTGCAAATCGCCTGTCTGTGCAAATCCCCAATCCTCCCAGCTCTGCTGCCCCAACCACCTCAGCCTCCCTAATGCTCTTCCCAACACAGAGCCTCTCAGCAGCCACTCCCAAAAACCTGAGGACCTGGAGTAGCAGGGGAGAAAGAGGGAAGCCTGAGGCAGATCTGAAGCTATAGTTTGGCTTTCCCCTTTCCCAGTCCCCCACAGAGCCTGTGTGTTGTCATCTTTACCTTAGTGTGATATTCTACCAAAACAGGTGCACTTGCGTTAGTAAATGTCCTTTTGAGATAAAGAGCAATATTCCTGCATGGGTTGCATGGACTTCATATCAGTCCATACTTTAGTATCTGTTTAACACCATCATGAGAGGTTTTGGCTGGGGTAGGATTTTAGGAAAACTATGCAGAGGGCTGGGCCCCAGCCTGGGCGCCTGCAGAGGACTGTCTGAGGAGTATAATGACTGCTGGTCCATCCATTTACAAATGAACATTTGGAGACACAGCCCCCTTGCCTGGGGGACTGCCTGGGAGTTCTGCCAATGGCCCTGGGCTACTACTCCCTAGCAACGCCTGAGAAATTGTCCTTCATGATGTGAGTGTGTGGAGTTGGCTCCATTCCTAGATGGAATGAGCAGTTGCTCCAATGTTTGATAGGATAGAGCCTTCCCCACTCAGCACCCCCTCCCTGCTGGCCTGTCATAGCACCCCAATTGCCGCCATCTGTGTCACTCCTTGGGAGAGAATGGGAAAGCTTTGAAAGCTCCCATCTAAAGTTAGGAGTGGTTATTTCTAAGTTATGAGAGTATGGGCAATTTGAGTGTACTTTTTTTCTTCCAAATGCTATCTGGAGCAGTCTAGCAACCCATAGGCACTCATGTCCATTGTAGAAATTATCTAACCAGATTAACCCCAGCAGATAGCAGGGTTTAGGGAACTGGGACATGGGACAGGTAAGTTTTGATGGAGAAATAAAAGGTGATACTAGGGAAGGATTAAAGATCTATCAAAAGCGAATGTGGCTTCCTTCTCTGATTTTGCTGTGATGAGCTAGAGAGCCAAATTATTTTCTGAAAATAATGTGGACTTGGTTTGTTCCCTTTGTTAAAGTACTTACCACCTCAGATATCATTGCTTTTCCCGCCCCACACTCAGCTTCTACCAGAGCAGAACCCTGTCTTCTTCTCTCTGGATTTCCAGGACTCAGCAATGTGTTAATTTATGTGGGGACTGGTGTTTGCTGAGTCCCTGCCCGCTGCCAGGCACAGAGCTAAAGATGTGATAGGAATCTCTTCAGTTCATCCTGAGAACAAGACAGAATGCTTATCCCCATTCTGCAAGTGAGAACACCAAGGCTCAGAGAAGTGAAGTGACTTGCCTAGGGTCACACAACTGGTGGGCAGAATTGGAACCCAGGCCCATCTAACTTCAAAGACTATTTTTTCCCCACCACATGCCGGTGAAAGCAAAATCACTTTTTTAAAAGGTTGGGAAATACAGATAACAGTTGATTCACAATTTTGCCTCTTTATTGCCACAGGCTTTTATCCTTCCTCCTTTTAGCTGTATACCTTTGCTCTGATATGCAACTACATTCTTCTCTAGGCTGTCACACCACTGTGGCTGTTCTAGTACAGTCCTTATGTCAGTGAGAATTTGTGATCCAAATGAGCAAATGGTCCGTGGGCATGTAGACCATTACCTGGTGGGGTCAGGTGGGCCTTGCTGGGTCATGCACCCCTGGGGCACACACCAGCCCTGCTTCCTCCCAGCCCTGCACACCCAGTACCTTATGTTGCCAGTGAGATCAGAAGGCAAAACAGGATATCACAGCTGGATCTGGGAGCTGTCCTAAAGTCATCCTGTCCCCACAGACCCTGCCCCAGGGCAGTGTTGTGTGATGGTTAAACCCTTGGTTGTTGGAACCAGGCAAAACTGAATTTCAGTCCTGACAGCTTCATTCCCCAACTGTGTATAGTCTTGGGCAAGTGTCTATACCTCTTTGTGTCTCAGTTTCCCAGTCTGTAAAATGCAGACACTCCCCACACAATGTTGTAATTACAGCCAGACCACCTCCTTCCCTTCCCTTTCTAAGTAACCAGGCTCCAACCTGAAGAGCAACTTTGTTATATAGCCAGGGATAGATGTCACTTTGTGGCCTTGACTATAGCCAGAAAATCTAGGTTTTCTTTGTTCTTTCTTTGTCCTTTTTTTAAAATTGTCTAAAATTACTACATAGACTCTGGGATCTTTTGATATGTGTGATCAGTAAGTTGTTACAACCCCAAAAGTGTAGAACAGTTTAAGAACTTTTAAAAAATTCTATTTCAAAATATGAGTAACCAGTAATTCTACTTTTAGTGAATTTTCCCTGAGGAAATAGCCAAAGCCAGGTACTAAGCTTTATCTACAGGGATGTTTATCACAGCATTGTTTCTGTTAGTTAAAAATAGGGAACAGCATGAATGTCCACTGGCAGCAGTTTGGGAGAGCCCATAATGGCACATGCAGATAGTGGGAGATTCTGGGCAGCCATTGAATATGATGGTTGAGATGAATTTTTAATAATTTATGGAGAAATGTTCATATTCCAGTGCTAAATGAAAAGGCAGATTGCCAAAATTAATCCTAACTGCATTTTAAAAAATAGGTATAATGCAGCATAAGTAAGCAAAGTAGAAAGAGAGAATGAAGGGAGTGGGGAAGGAGAAAATTAGCGAAATAGATATCTAAGTGTAGGAAGATAACAGGTAACTTATTTTCTTCTTTGTGCTTTTCTGCATTTTCTAAATGTCCTACAATGGAATGTTCATTGTTTATATTATCACTAAGAGTAATTCTAGTTAAGAAAGAAATTCCCCATCCCCACCAGTACATTTGTGTGTGTGTACATTTTGCCAGTCAGCTACATATAGGATCACTTTTCATTCTAAAGTGTTCTTTTTCTCTAAACTTTTTTTCCCCAAAGCCAATGTCAATGCTGTAGTCTTCTGTCACTGGAACTGTGGTTCTGAAAGAACTGGCTTTGGGGAAAGTTTGCTAGGGTTATTAGTTTGCTAGGGTTGCCATAACAAAATACCACAGACTGGATGGCTTAGGCAACGGAAATTCATTTTCTTAGAGTTCTGGAGGCCAGAAGTCCTGAAATCAAAACGTGAGCAAGTTTGGTTTCTTTTGAGGCCCTTCTCCTTGGCTCTTAGATGGCCACTTTCTCCCTGTATCCTCACATGCTCTTTCCTCTGCCTGTGTTGTCTGTGCCCTGATCTTTCCTTCTTATATGGACATCAGTTGTGTCAGACTAGACCTACCCTGATGACCTCATTTTACTATAATCATTTCTTTAAAGACTCATCTCCAAATACAATCACATTCTGATATGCTGGGGTTAGGGCTTTAACATAGGAATTTTGGGGTCACAACTTGGCCCATAGCTGGGGCAGCTTATTCCTGATGACTGTGGCCATTTATTTTGCAGAGTGCTGAGCTTGAAGCTGGAGTGGGAGCAGGGGAATGTAGATGAAGAAGACATTGATTCCACCTTTAAGGGGTCCCCAAGGAGGTAAAATGAGGACACCTAATGTAAGCAGTGCACCTCCCTTCTCCATAAAGACCCAGAAGCAAAGTCAACCCTTCCTATCAGAGCCCATCCATCACAAATTGGCTGCTCAAGGTCAGAGCAAAAGAGTTCAGCCCATGAAAATTAATTTTACTAAGAAACTCTCATGCACTTCTATGCTAAGAATCAGTGAGTTAGCTATAAACAATTAAACCATTAAAATGAACTTCTGGATATGACAACCCAAATTTCAAAAATAATTTTTTGTAACATCAACTGAAAAAAAAGATTTTGATTTATAAAAGCAATGATAAAAAGAAGGAATAGGATGAGCCAGGCAGGTATGTAAGCTTGTGATTATTGAGCCTAGTGGAAGCAATGTTGATTATGTCAGTGGGTAATAACAAAAAAGTCAGCAAGGGTGGGAGAGATGGGGAGAGGTCGAGATAGACATCCAGTGGCAAGCAAACACCTTAGATTTAAGGTGAAAGGTAATAGGAAGCCAGAGCAGATTCTTGAGCAAAGGCGGAATAGAATGAGGACAGAGCTTAGGGAGAAAACAGCAGAAATATCTAGTTAGGTGGCTTTGCAGACGTGGTGGGATGAGGGTCTAGATATAAGTTCTGGAAGTGGAACTTCAGAGGAAGATTTGGGAAGATGTTGTTAGTGCTATTGTTACAGAACAGACACACACAGGTTCATGATGTTCGCCACCTTATAGGAAAGACATCTCTCAATGCCAGAGATTTGTGAAAAGGAAAGGAAATGTTTATTTAAAGCTATACAGATTTAAAGTAGTGACCTAATGTCTTCATTAAGATATCAAAGTCCTTTTGGATACCCACAGACACCCACAGTGCTTCCTTCTCCCGCTGCCCTAATTCAGGGTACTGTAACTCAGGAAAAGAAGCAAACGTCCAGGATTCAGGCTCCTGACACTGTCAGCTGTGTCACCATCCAGGCAGGATCTCTGATTAATCCAAACCCATGTGGCACCTTCTCATGACCTACTGGCAAGAGTTTTTACCCTTCCTCCAGGCAAAGTCTCTCCTGCTTCCCAGGCCACGCAGCCAAAGGGAGCACCCTGAAGCTGAGTGGTCCTCTTCTACCAAAGCTTCGGGGGTCTGCACTCTGGCAAAACCGTGTTGCTCTCTCTGGCAAAGCTGCCAGGGGGTCTCCCCTCGGCCATAGCCGAGTGGCGGTTCTCTGCTAAAGCCACATGGTGATTCTCCCTCACATGGCTGCGGGGGTCCCGACTCTGCCAAAAGCGCATGGTTCTTTCTCTGGCCAAAGCCATGTGTCTCTCCTTTCTGTGGCTGCCGTGTCTGGGTTTTAAATCCCCGCGCCAATCTTCCCCTGCAGCCCCACTTCCAACTCCTCCTACAATTGGCTACACTTGCCAGCATTCCCAGATCCTTCCAGATTTACTGGGCTGCCATAGTGAGTCTGGATAGGTGTGGCCCCATGGCATGGAGCCAATCAGCTCCAAGCTCTCACGCAGGCGCAGTAGACAGGGGGAGTTGCCTTCCAGTTCCATCTTGGGTGGAAGTCACTTCCTTCTTCCTGGCTCAAAGAATGGCCACAGCTATTCAACATATCTATGAAACCAGTTAAAGGAGGTTATAGATATGTTAAATGACCATGCCAGAGGTTAGCTGCAAAGCTGTTGCTGTACAAAACAGCTCTCAATGGTCCTGCTCCATTTGTCCCTTACCCCAACTCACACCTGAGGGGGAAGGGGTGAGGACATCTTATATGCCTTTCTAATATTTCTTGGACACCCTGAGTTCTGGACCCCATTCCAAATCCCTTTTGGGGGCCCCCTCTTGGCTGCACCCTGTTACACTATTTCATTTTTCTGGGCCTTTGCCCGTTCCTTTTCCTCTGCTTCACCCCCATCCTGGCAAACTCCTAAGAACATTTTAAGGCCCCATTCATGGAGACTGTCTGGCCTGAAGCTTTCCTTGCCTTTCCAGGGAGTTAGTCACCCCCTCTCTTGGACTTGCCCCCAGTTAGAGCACTGGCCATACCATGGAGGTCTGTCTGCACATCCCTCTGTTTGCTGCTAAGCTGAGAAGTGGGTGCTCAACAGGTGTCTGTAGGGCAAGATTGATAATGACAGGGAAACCAGTGATTGAATATAGGCTGCAGAGGTAGATGGAACATAAGAGATTCAAATATGATTCCAGGGTGAATCTATAAAATTTTACAAATTATCAAGTTCCTATTGTGAGTATGGCAGTGGTAAGAGAGGAATAAGCAAGGAAAACTTGGTTCCTACCCTTGTGGAGCTTAGAGCCTAATGGGGGAAACAGGTAATAAAATAATAATTATAACATGATGAATGCTATGAAGCCAGTTGACTATGAGAGCCTAATGGTGGGGGCAGGGGAGAGGAGTGGTAGAATCAAAGAGGACTTCCTTAAGGAAGTGCTTATTTAAGGTGAAAATTGGAAGACATGTAAGAATGCATCCACTTGAGCAGGTCATAGATGTTAGATGATGGACCAAAATGAAGGTGAGGAAAAGGGAAACCTAAATAAGGAGAAAAGGCATTCCTGCAAAGGGCAAAGCCTGTACAAAGGTCCTGTGGTAAGAGAGAAGCATTGGAAACACAGAAACTTAGCCTCACTAGAACACAGAGAGCAAGAGGGTGCTGGTGAGATAAAAGGTCAGAGGTGAAGGAAGGACAGCATCATAAGGCCACTATTGTCAGATGGGTTTAGATTTAGCCTAAGAACATCTGGAAGCTACTGGAGGGTTATAGTCGGGGAGTGATGGGAAGAGATTTCTGTTTTTCCCTGGCCTTCCTGGCTGCTGCTATGGAGTGAATAGATGGCTGTGATCAAGAAAGGGGCCAATTGGGAGGCTGATGCAGTTGTTCAAGTGAGAAGTGGTGGAGGCCTTGACTCGGTGGTTGTGGGTGGTAAGAAGTGGACAGTTAATAATAGTCAAGACATGGGCAGAAAGGGAGAGAGAGTGAGGAATGATTCCTAGTTTTGGATTTATGCAAGGGCAGAAAGGAGGACATTTTCAGAGATATTTGGGGGTGCCTTTGCCAAACTCAATCCATACTAAGTCCCAATAGTCCTACTGCCAGCCTCCCAGAGGAGTTCTGACTCACAGCAACTCAGCAGGTCAGCAGACAGGGATGGCAGGACCTTTCAGCCTGTCTCAAGGTCCAGAGAGGTGAAGAAGCCACTGGCATGAAGCCCAATGTCAAGGGCCCAGGCTGGGCGCCAGGATCTTGAAATTGTGGAGGGGATGGATGACTGTGAAAACCTGTCCCCACAATGCATGGCAGCTTCATTTCAGCATTTTCCTCTGATTCAGCAAAATCTCCTCAACACCTTTCCTGGGAGACTGACAATTGACTATTATTCTTAGAGATCTACTTGGTATTGACTCTTTATTTTTTGCTCAAATGTCCTGAGACTTCCTGCCCTTGTGGTTCACACAAGAGTAAACTAAACAATATCTGATGGGTCTGCTCCATCCACCTCTCAGAGGACCCTAGCAGTGAATCTGGGACAAAAGCCAGGAGGTAATAGCATTGTCCCATTCTGCAGGTAACAAAACTGAGGCTCACAGAGAGGGTTCCGCTTGTCCAGTCACAAAACTCATAAATGGAAGAAACAATACTAAAACCCAAGTTAGGAGATTCTACATTCAGTTCATTTTTCTCAATTGTGTTTTTTGTCTTTAATCTCTCAGTAACTTTTGAAGTAAATGGTCTGCCACATTTTGCTTTCAGAGCATCTGTTTGTTACCTGCTAACAAAGCATGTTTTTTCATTCTCAAACTGTTTAAACTGTGTTGCCCTATTGTGATTCCTTGCACATCAATGTAAATAAGTCTATAACAACCAGCGGAAAAACAAGAGATTCCATGAGACACCACATCATTTTTATGAAACTTTTCCCTGCACCTAGCCAGTTTTCTTGGTGGCACATATTTATTTATTTGACAAATATTTATTGAGCCAATTACTGGGAATACAGAAGCAAAACAAGCAGCTATGGTCCCTGCCCTCAGGGAGCTATGATTCTAAGGGAGATGGACGATAAGCAATTAAAGTCATGTATGATGTGCCATAAAGGCTTATGGGGAGAATAAAGTCAGTGAGAGTTAAGAGAGGAGGGGAGAGGTTGGGATGGAGCTATTTTACATAAGGTGGGCAGAGGAGACTTCTCTGAGGAAGTGACCTTTAGGACTAGAATGAAAGGAATGAGAACCTAGGACATTCCAGCCAAAGGGAAAAGCATAGCCCTAAGACAGGTGGAAGCTTGGGCTGTCTGGGGAATATGGAGGACCTATGACGGCAAGGGCCAGAGCAGGGAGCAAGTGGTAGGAAGTGAGGTCTGGGAAGGAGGTGAGGTGTCAGATAGTGAGAACTTTGCCTTCCTTCCAGATGGAATGGGGGCATGTGAGGATCCAAGCAGGAGAGTGACTCAGGCTGATTTGCCTGAACAGAAGCCCCCTGGGCACATGAGTGGAAGTGTGTAGACTAAGAAGGAGGTTGCTGCTGTAACTCAGGTGAGAGAGGATGGGGCTGGAGCAGTACAGCTTCCATAGAAGTAGGGAAAGGGACCCCTGAATGCTGAGTGCATGTGAAGGGTGAGCTGATTGGACCCACTCTTTTTTTAAAACCCTACCTGAGGATATGTTTATTGATTTTAAAAAGAGAGAAAGAGAGAGAGAAACATCGATCAGTTGCTTCCTATACATGCCCCAACAGGGAATTGAACCTGTAACCTAGGTATGTGCCCTTCCTGGGAATCAAACCCTCAACATTTTGGTGTTAAGGGGTGATGCTCCAACCAAATGAGCTACCTGGCCAGGGCTGGACCCACTCTTATAGTGCCTGTGAGGGGAGAGGAAAGGAGAGGAATCATGGGTGATGACTGAGGTGTATTCTGATACTAACTGGGGTGCTGAAATCCAAATCTGTTACTAACTACACAAAGTTAGCACAGACCCCCACCAGTTAAAGAACATGGTTCCCCAAGAGACTGCCTCCACTTTAGGTGCCAGGTGCAAGTAGCGTTCCCAAGATAACTCATTTCTGTTGGGCCAGCTACAAATCTGTGGGTTCCCACACCCACTCTGGTTTGATAAGTTGTTAGAATGACTCACAGAACTCAGGAAAACACTATCCTTACAATTACAGTTTTATTATACAGGATACAGGTTAAAACCAGCCAACTGAAGAGAGGCACAGGGTGAGGCCTGTTAGGGTCCCACTAGGGACCTGTGTACTCTCCTGGCACATCAATTATTCACCAACCAAGCTTTGCTGAGCTACTGAGATTTTACTGGTGTTTCATTTTGTAGGCATGAGTGATTGAACTCAATCTCCATCCTCTCTACCCTCCCCTTCCTGGAGGTGGAACTGGCTCAAAGCCACATCCTCTAACCCCTTAGTTGGTCTTTCTGAGGGTCAGCCCCCATCCTGCTTAAGCTGGTAGCATAAACTCATATGTGGTCCCAGGGGCTCATGAAAAACAAACACCTCTATCACTTGAGAAATTCAAGGATATAGAGGCTCCTTCCTAGGAACTAGACAAAAGCCAGTCAAATTCTTTATTATATAATAGAGTGGGTGCTAGTGTCATTTATTAACTCTAGCAGAAGACTAGAGGCCAGGTGTAGGGGTAGTAAGCAGTAGGTTTGGTAGGGAAAATGAGGGTGATGTTTTGGCCGTGTTGACTTTAAGACATCCAAGTGGAATGTGGAGTAGGCAGTCAGATCTACGAGTCTGGAGCTTAGGGAGAGAGAAGTATATAAACCATATTTTAAGCCTGAATGAGACTGGATGAGATAGCTCTGGAAGTAAATGTAGTTAGGGAGGAAAAAAAGCCCAGAGCTGTGCTGCCAGGTGTCCAATAGTTAGTGGTTGGGGGGAGGAGGAGCTGAAAAAGGAGGAGTAGCCTGAGAGGCAGGAGGAGAACCCAGGAAAACCTGGGTCACCCACCACAGGAGGGGTGAGCATCAGTGCTAAATGCTGCTGCAAATCAAGGAAAAGGAGGACCAAGAAATGGGCTTAGCAAGATGGGGCTGAATGGCTTCAGGGGCGGGGGTGGGAGGGGAGGGAATGCAATGGAATCCAACTAGATGGAACAAAGATGGGAAGGCAGTGAGGGAGCAGAGACCCCCTAGGGGCTGTGGGGCCTGGGAAGGGGTTAAGGCAGCCAGAGGGAATGGTCAAGCATGCTCTGTGTGCCCAGTTCTGGACCAGGGGTGGTAGGTGTCTTCTGGGAGTTCAGAGAGGTGGGAGAGGGAGATGAGAGTCACTGAGCTATATAACAGTGTGAAAAATGGACATGGGGTGACAGAAATGTAGAGCCAGGAGAAATCACTTCTGATTGGGAGTGATGAAGGCAGGCCTAACAACAATTAAAGGTATTTTTATTGAATGCCTGCCTTCTATGTGTCTGGGAACACACTGGGCTTTTGAAGTGCATTCTCTTATTTAATACTCTCAATACTGGCACTGTCCCCACTTTACAGGTGAGGAAACTGATGTTAGAGTGGTTGAGTTACTTATCTAAGGTCACACTCTTAGGATTTGCCAGAAATAGAAGTTAATACAGATCGAAAAGGAGCTTTATTATACAAGCAAACGTTAAGTAGGAAGAGGGGACAGACTGAAATGAGAACTCAGAGACAGAAACCTATGTGAGTTCAGGGGGCCCAGGGCAGACTCATTTGGAACAAGAGGGGACCAGTCCTAAATCCCATCTGAGTCATTCAGGAGAGGGACCTAGTCTCCCTCTAGATCACAGTTCTGCCTGGGTCACCTGTGGTATGGCCTTCAAGAGGCTCCTAACCCCTCAGTCTGCCTCTATCTGCCAAGAGGAAGGTAATACTACCCTGCCTCGGTGAGGGCACAGATCAAGGGAAGGGGGACTGGGGTGGGGGCTGGATGAGGCTGATGTATGAGGACACTTTCCTGGGGGAGGGCTGTGGGCCAGAGAGGCAGGCATGGATCCCACACACCGATGCCTGTCCCCCTCAACCACCACCCCCACCACTGTACACACAGCCAGAGCAGGGGCATGCCTTTGCTCATGGCCCTCATCATTCCTCATCTGTAAAATAGGAGTGCAAACCCCTGCCAGGTTGCACAGTCATGACTTAAAAGAACATTGGAAAGAAAGCACTTAGCAGAAATGCCCAGCAGAAACCAGGAGTCAGAAGTGGTTGGAAGCCACCAGTTCTAACGGACAGATGGATAAAATCAGGAGAGTGTTCTCCTGCTGATGTGGGATTTGGTGACTGTTTGATTCTCAAATGTCTCAGGTCTATAGAGGTACACCTGTGAGCCCTTAGGACCTGGTTTCCCACCTGTGAAATGGGCACATCCTGGCTTTGTGCCACCTGTTGAGAGGGCCGGAGCCAGAGGCCAGCCAGGTGGGATGTGCTTCTGTGACCTTTCATGATCACTGAGGGAGCTCTTTCGCTGGTCCCTCCAGCTGCATGTGTAGCTCTTCCAGGTTTAACACAGACACATGGCAAGTCCAGGCTGGAAGGGTCCTCCCCCACACCTCCCATTTCACAGAGGAGCAGATGGGCTCACAGAGGTTGGGCCAAGGGTCCCTCTAGTTGGTGTTAATATTTACTCCCTAAATCCTTTTATACATCATAAAAGAGGAGAGGGGCAGGGAGGGAAGGAGAGAGGGAGGGAGGAAGGGAGAGAGGGAGGGAGGGAGGGAGGGGGGGAGGGAGGGAGCGAGGGAGGGAGGGAGAGGGAGGGAGGGAGGGAAAGAAGAAATGAGGAAAGGGATGAGACCCAGGGTGATATATGGATTTGGGAGGGTGGAGGCTCACCTTTGTTTTTAGGAATCCTGGCTACATCAGGCACCTAGAGAGCAACAAAGCCTAGAACATTCTCAATTTGGAAACCGCCAAGTTAGTCACTTTACCTGGAAGTCCACGATCCTACTATTTCATTCCCCTCCTATGCAGGCAGCATGGTGGTGGTTTAATCATGGGTTGGTTGTGTGAGAAGCCTCTAGGAGAAAAGCACTTAGTGATAAGGGCTAAATGGTATTGACGTCCTGCCATAGCCACACACCCATGATTGTGAAAGAGGCTCAAAATGTGGGCTGGGGGCATGGGTTTGAAAATGTCTGGGATCTAGAAGCAGATGACCAATAGGTCTGAGGACGCCTACCCCCCTCCTGCTCCCACCCATCCCCACCAGGCAGCCTCAGGGCCAGTTCTTGAAAAGCCAGTGCCTAGCCACTTCCTGGCTGAGGTCATATTTCATAGCCTTCTGGAACTTCCCTACCTAGTTCTCAGTATCTTCCATGAGCCTCTGGGCAGAGCAGTTAGGAAGAAGGAAAGCATATCTCGAGCAGGTGCTGTGTGGGAGTGCTGTGCCCGGAACTTTGTAGGTGCTACTTCACTTGAGACTTGCACCACTTCTGAAAGGGGTGGGCATCACCCATACCATTTCACATGCAGGCAAACTGAAGCTCAGAGAGGCCAAGTATCTTACCCAAGATGACCCAGTCAATAGGCATGAGGAGCAGGATGGAAAGAGGTGTCCATAGGACCCCAAGCCTGTGTACATGCACTCGGGCTGGGTCTCTGAGGCTGGTTCTGTCATTGATCCTGAGCTGTCTCTCAGCCAGCTTGGCTGCTCCTTTCTCCTTCTCTTCTGTCATCTTTGCAACCCTCAGGGGTCTGCTCTCCTCAAACGCAGCTCATGGGAGACCCCACTTTGAGAATCCCTTGGCCAAATTCTGGGAGTGCCCCAAAGGTCCTGGAAATGCCCCTAAATGAGTCTACTCAAAAAATAAGCAAAGAAAATGAGAAGCTTTAGGACTCCAGAGGACAGAACTGGTTGGTCGGGGCAAGAAGGAAGGTTTGGGCCAGAGCCTAGAATAGTGGAATCTCTTTCTAAGGATGGATGCATAGGTAGGTTAAGTAGGTAGATAGGTAGGTAGATAGATAGAAAGACAGACAGACAGATGAGAGAGACACAAGAAGAAAAAGCGGGGTGGGAAGAAACAAAGGAACCAGAAATGGTCAGAAAGAGTAGACTGAGTCACAGTTTTTTCCAGAACTGTGATGAGTCCATGAGATGACATCAGAAGCAGCACAGTGTGGTGGGTTTGAGAGTGAGGGAGCCCAGCTGGTTGGGGAGTAACCCAGCACTACAGGGTCATTCAATGTCTGCCCAGACATCCCACTCACCCATGAACAGAGCAAAGGCACTGCAGTGTCCCAGTGATAGTTGCTTCATCAGCCTCAAGACATCAAAAGATGCTGAAATTACAAGGGAGTTCTGCTGCACATTATGTTGTGAATTTTCTATCTATTCCCATTAAAACAAAACCAAAATCCTGTAGCCAAAGGAGTTAGCTCTCACAGGGTTCACCTTCAGTTACCTGGAACTCCTTCTGCAGCCCCTCCCCTTGCATAGATGGTCAAAGGGCCTTCCTCTACGCTGTCCAGTGGCATTTTTGCATTGGCAAATGGTTTACTGTCTACTCCCACCAGTGACCTTTTGTTATAGGTTTTTCTTTAATTTTCTACTTCTTTTTACGCACGCTTGCAAAGCTCCCAGCTTCAGCCAGGCATGCCAAGGAGGCTTGTAGTAGCAGGACTGATCAATGCCGGGAGGCTCCTTGCGGCTGCCAGAGCCGCAGTCCTGGGTGGGGGTGGCTGCAGGCTCTGCAGCAGAGGCTCTGTCTGCCTCTGATGCTGGCAGCCAGAGCTCCAGACAGCTGCTTGCCCTGCAGAAGAGCCCAGGGCACAGGAGAGGCCCGTTCCTCTGGTAGAGCTGGCCCAGGACACACTTGGAAGGGTAAGTGAGGGGCTGCAGGTGCTGTGGACAATGGAGGCTGCGAAGGAACCATGGGATCTGGGACTTCAGGAAAAACAAAACTGTTGCTGCTGAGGTTGAAGGAGGAAACAGCTCAAGAGCTGTTCCTGGTGATTCTATGAAGTAGCAGCAGCAGCACTTGGCTCTATCTACACTTGAGGTAGCCCAGAATTCTGGGGAAGGTTCCTATTGGCTCACACCCAAAGCAAGGCAGTTATAGGACTTCCCCGAAGGACCTGAGCTCCTTCCCTCATTCTTTGCCAGATGTTTACTGAAGGCCATATACATGCCAGGCTTTCTGCTGGGCACCAGGGGTTCAAGGAGCACTAGAATGAGGCCTTTTCCTAGAAAAACTCCTAATCTTGCCAGGAGGATGATTGCTCAGATTAATGTAGTGTCATGTGATACATGAAAGGAGAGGGTCTCCCCAAGTCAGAAAGAGGCTAACTGGGCTTCAGGGTACTACACAAGATTTTACAGAGGAGGGATCATTTGGGTTGGATCTTGAAGGATGAGTAGGAGTTCCTCAAAAGCCAGCGAAGATGCTTTGAGTGACTGCAAAGAGTTTGGACATACAAAAAAAAAAAAAAAAATAGTGTGTGGTAACAGACTCAGCAGGCCTGAGCAGAGGCTATAGAAAGTTAGCAGAAAAGATCAACAACGTCACATCATGAAAGGTCTCAAATGCCAGAAAGGAGTCCCTTAGGCATCTTAGAAAACTCAGACTGGCTCTAGTGTAGACAGGGTGAGGAGTAACACAGGGAGATCCTGAGAAGAAAAACATGACCTCAAAGTCATAGGAGCCAGTGATGTAGACTGAGACAATGGAGTCGGAGGTAAAGAACAGGGTCACTGCTGTTCTTTTCTGAGATTGAGTAGTGAGGCTGGTGAAGGATCAACTGTAAGGGAAAGGAGGGGTCTGGATGATTTCAAAGTGGACAGGGGACTGGGTGGGTGATGGGGCCTCTTGATGAGAGTGATGAGGGAAGGAGGAGCAGGTGGAGCCAGGAAGGAGGGGAGGTAATGAGCACCATGGGAAAACCTCTGGAGATTCCTAGTCAAAGCCAGATTCCTCATACTCCACGCATGGACACTGAACTTGTGATATCAGCCATCAGTCAGACAGTAAGATTTTACCCTGCACCTACGGCATGCTTAGCCTCCTCTTTGCTGCTTGGGAATAATAGAATGCAAGTATGAAAAGGAAGTGTCATGTCCCTCCTGCAGGCAGATTTTCAAATATTAAATGGGAATGCTACTGTGTAGGTTGCTGCAGAGCCTGAGTTTGAAACTGGACATTTAGAATGACCTCATGTCTTGGCTAGGTGCCAGGAGACCCTAGACAGGGTGGCAGAGGGGCAGGGAAGGGGTGACTTAGAGACTAGATAATTGAGCATTGTCTCTACCCATTACTGACTCTTCCTGGGAGGCCAGGGATTCTCCTTGGCTGAGGAAAAGACCTTGGGGTTAGAAGAAATAGAAACATTGGTTAGAAAGTGTTTCTTAAGTCCCAGTACTGGAGGTCTGGGCGTGCCCAGCTTTGTGGCAGGGTCCCCAGATCAAAGTCACCAGGACAGAGAACTCTTGTATTTGGACTCTGCGCTGGGCATTCTCCTGTCTAGATATATTCAATCCTCATGCAAGGGGATCAGAGAGGTAAAGCACTGGCTAGTGTCACAGTCAGTACATAGCAAACTGGTTTTCTGCCCAAGCCTAGCCAACTAGGGTGTAGGGTTTCTCCTCTCCTTCCACTGACCACCATAGCAGTGATGCACCTCAGTCTCTGAGGGCTCTCATAGGGTTCTCTGTGTTTAAAAACAGTGTAATATTTGTCCCAGAACTATCAAATTAGGTGTTTTTAAAAGCAAGATTGAGAACAGCAGAGGTGTGTGTGTGTGTGTATCTCTCTGTGTTATATTTATTGGGCACCTATTATGTGCCAAGCCTTGGGGATGCAGCAGTGACTGAGGCGAATATTGTCCAGGCCCTCAGAGGCCATGGGTGGGCATATGGGGAAGGATCTTTTTAAATAAATATATATTTTTTATTGATTATGCTATTACAGTTGTCCCATTTCCCCCCCTTTATTCCTCTCTGCCCTGCACACTCCCTCCCACCCTCATTCCCCCCCCCCCTCTTTAGTTCATGTTCATGGGTCATGCATATAAGTTCTTTGGCTTCTACAGTTCCTATACTATTCTTAACCTCCCCCTATTTTCCACCTACCATTTATGCTACTTATTCCCTGTACCTTTTCTCCCACTTTCCCCCTCCCACCCTCCCTTGATAACCTTCCCTGTGATCTCCATTTCAGTGATTCTGTTCCTGTTCTAATTGTTCGCTTAGTTTGTTTTAATTTTTGTATTTTTTTAGGTTCGGTTGTTAATAGCTGTGAGTTTGTTGTCATTTTACTCTTCATATTTTTTATTTTCTTTTTCTTAGATAAGTTCCTTTAACATTTCATATAATAAGATCTGGGTGATGATGATCTCCTTTAACTTGACCTTATCTAGGAAGTACTTTATCTGCCCTTCCATTCTAAATGATAGCTTTGCTGGCTAGAGTAATCGTGGATGTAGGTCCTTGCCTTTCATGACTTTGAATACTTCTCTCCAGCCCCTTCTCGCCCACAACGTTTCTTTTGAGAAATTAGCTGATAGACTTATGGGAACTCCTTTGTAGGTAACTCTCTCTTTTTCTCTTGCTGCTTTTATGATTCTCTCTTTATCTTTAATGTTGACTAATGTAATTAGGATGTGCCTTGGTGTGTTCCCCCTTGGGTCCAACTTCTTTGGGACTCTCTGAGTTTCCTGGACTTCCTAAAAGTCTATTTCCTTTGCCAGATTGGGAAAGTTCTCCTTCATTATTTTTCAAATAAGTTTTCCATTTCTTGCTCTTCCTCTTCTCCTTCTGGCACTCCTCTGATTCAGATGTTGGACCATTTAAAGATGTCCTGGAGGTCCCTAAGCCTCTCCTCATTTTTTTTTTAATTCTGTTTCTTCATTTTGTTCTGGTTGAATATTTCTTTCTTCCTTCTGCTCCAAGCTGTTGATCTGAGTCCGGTTTCCTTCCATCACTCTTGGTTCCCTATTCATTTTCCTTTATTTCACTTTTCATAGCCTTCACTTTTTTCTCTATTTTATGACCATATTCAACTGATTCTGATTACCAGTGTTTTGAGCTGTGCATCTGATAGGCTGGCTATCTCTTTGTTGCTTAGTTGTATTTTTTCTGGAGCTTTGATCTGTTTTTTCATTAGGGGCTTTTTTTATTATTTATTTATTTATTTATTTATTTATTTATTTATTTATTTTGGTCTTGGCACACCTGTTACTAGTAAGGGGCAGAGGCTTAGGTGTTCACCAGGGTGGGGGCAGCCCATATTGCTGTGTTGTGATGCTGTATGTGGGGGAGGGGTCCAAGGGGGAACGATGCCACTTGCTCCACCCTCTGCTGGTTTTCAGTCACTTCCCCCACTATCCACAAACAAACTGGGCCCTTCTGGTGCTGATTCCTAGGTGGATGTATGGTCTAGGACCCTGTGGGTCTCTCCAAGGAACTCTCCTGTGAGGGGAGTTTCTCCTGCTGCCGCCTCAACCCCCACAGGTGTTTTCATTCAGAGGCTTTGATGCTTTATTTCACCCATACTGTAACCTGGGTTGTGCAGTGTGTCTCACTACCCAGTTGTTCCTTCCAGTTAATCTGCACTTGAATGTGGGACCATCCAGTCCGCAAGCTGCCACCTTGCCACCCTGGTCCTCCAGCCGCTCCTTGCTGCAAGTCCTATCCACCTGGCTTCCCGTCTCAGCCCCTCCTACCGGTCTGGATGAATGTTTCTTTAACTCCTTGGTTGTCGGACTTCCATATAGTTTGAGTTTCTGTCAGTTCTGGTTGGTTTTTTTGTTTTTAAATTTGTTGCTGTCCTTCTTTTGGTTGTACGAGGAGGCACTGTGTGTCTACCTATGCCTCCATCTTAGCCAGAAGTCTGGGGAAGGGTCTTATACTTATGCAGGCATGTACAAACACACAAGCACACATGTAAGCATGTGTTAGTATTCTGAACCAATGTCATAAGGATAGACACATTCACCTTGCCCAGACACACACAGATACATGCTCCCAGTGCTCATACTCACATGTATGCACAGCTCCATGCATGCATGTTCACCTACAGGAGTTAACTAAAGAGAGGGACCTGGACCTACAGCCTGATACAGTAGCAGGAGGATTTGAAGTGCATCCTGTCCTATTTCACCATAAGGCTGTCATAGGGTCTTAATGCAGGCTTCTATCTCCAACCCACCACCAGTCACCAGCTGAGCTCCTATCGTTGGATGGTGCAGACTTCGGTTTTGCCCAGGGACTGCTGAGGGTTGTCACCACCATCTATTAAACATAGACCTGGGTGTTCAATAGCACCCATGCACTGTCTCCCTTCATATTTTATAGGTGAGGAAACTGAGGCTTGGAGACATGGGGTATCTTTCCTAGAGTCTCATTCAGCTTAACAGTGACAGAGCCTGGACTTGAACCTCCAACTCTCCCATTGGAAACAGCAGCCCACTACTGGTGCTGCTCAGGATGACCCAGATGCCAGGGACCGCCTTGGACGTTGAAGTCCTGAAGTCTTTTCTGTCACTTCCTGATAAGCTGAGGCTTCCCAGGATGTGGTCACTTCCTTTCTTACACCCCAGGCCTCAGTCCTAGAGCCACTCTTCAGTTTTCTCCCAGCGTGGTCCCTTTGGGCAGTAACTTATCAAGTGAAAAGAAAGGACTTTGAGCCTAACAGAGGAGCAGGCAGCTGCTGCTCAGAGGTGGTGATCAGGCCACCTTTGCATCCCACACCCAACTCTAGCCTCAGTTTCTCCATCCAAACAATGGGAGTAATAATTACACTCCATGTTTGGTACTTTTGAGTATTAAATGAGTTTGCACATGTGAAATGCTTAGGCCAGCTCCACAGTTTTATTATTATTAGACTCTGTCGATGTACCTACCAATGACTTCCTGTGGGCCTGTCTGGTGGAGGAGTCAGTGTGTTGTACTGTAAAGAGATGCAGCAGGCTCACATTCTAATGCAGGAATGGAAGTATGTATAAACAAGGGTGCTTCAATGTAGTAGGGGGGTGTTTTCTCATCCAACAGGGTAAGAAAGGGGATTCCAGGAAGAGGAACTAACAGAAGCAACAGGTTAGGGCAAGAACAGTCAGATGCACTGGAGAAACTGGACATGGAATAGGAGGAGTGTGGATTCTAAAATCCACAGGACCCAGGCACATGAGCTAAGTGAGAGAAGCAGGCTGGGTGTAAGGCAATATGGAGAGGTAGGGACTATGGCAAACTGGAAAGTTGGCCCAGTATTGCCAGGTGTTCCAGGTTTTCAAGAGATGCCAAGAACCTAGATTTTTCATGTGAAATCTCATAACTTTTAAACATGGGGCCAACTCTGGGGAAGCCAAACAAAATATATCTGAGGGCTGCAGTCTGCAGCCTCTACTGTAGACCCTAGCAATGGCGTGGGTGGTGGCCCCAGAGGAAGTATAGCTGTGGATTCCAGACTCTAACTTTGTGCCAGCAGGCTGTGTCTGACAATTGGGGCCAGGACGTGGCACATAGGTAGTGCCTAATCAACACTTTCTCTGCAGATGAGTCAGGGAATTTGGAATTTGACCTTCCCCTGTAAGGTCAGGGGAGAATCTGAAGTATAAGTTATAAGAGTGAAGTGATGGAAGTTTGTCTTATGACCATCGCTCCCTCTGCCACATGGAGGCTGCCTTGGAGGGGGGCAGAAAATAGGCAGAGCAGGGGGTGGGGAGGCAGGGTGCTTAACAGGACTCAAGGCAGAAGGTCATGCTTGTCAGGACTAAGACTATGGGGTAAGAGGAGAGCAGTCAAATCTATGCACAGATCAACTTGGAGAGTGCAGGAGAGGGGAGACCAGGGTGCCCCACTAGCTAGTTTCCTGACCCACTTGGTGACTCAGTGTTGCTTCTCACCTAGGTGAGAAATTGGGTACAAGAAGTGTGCAGGGGCAGTGAGAGGAGGGGTGATGAGTCCGTTTTTTTCTGTGTGAAGTTTAGCTGTCTGTGGGGCACCCAAGGAAAGATGTGTCACTGGCCAAACATGCAGGTCTCAAGAGAGGAAATGCTGAAGACTCAAAATTACATACCACCTGGACCTCACTCTCTTTCCACTTACCCCTAAGATCTTCATGCTCTGTAGTCTTACAGTTGAGAAGTTTATTTCTTGGGTTTTGGTTTGTGTTTTATTCCTAAAAAGTCTGAAGAGGGAGAAGGTGGATTAATCCTTAATGCCAGAACAAATATCTGTGAAAACATCCACTCTGATGGATTCTTCCCACCCACATCCCATGAGATGGGCAGCTTGTTGCGGGGCAGAGAACACATGGGTTATCCAGGCCCTATAGTTATGACATAATAATGCCTCCTTCCCAAGAGCCAGTGTCTGAGCTTGGCTATCCTGAACTCTTGCAATGGGATTTTACCTGCACTTGAGAGAAGAAAAGAATTTGCTAAATAGATTGATGGTTTAACAAACCCACTTAGGAGAATGGGCTTTTAGCAGCATCATTTGCATTCCAACAATGAGTGTACAAATTCTAAATGACTTCTTATCTATTTTTAAAGCAGTTTTAAGACTTCTCATCTGCTGTCAAGAGTGTCAGTGAGCAAAGTAAGGATATTCACAGCACTGCTGTGCTCCTTTTGGGGGGGAGAAAAACTATTCTATTAAGGCAGCAATTTTCAACTGCTGTGCCACAGAATTTTTAAAACATGCAATACCTGTCTCTCTAGTCAGGAACACTGACCCCTTTTCCTTTAGATTATCAAATTAAAAAAATGACAACAGCCAACACAAACATAGCTGTCTAGTGTGAACGAATCAAAATTATAGCTATTTTTGTCAGATTGGCAAAAATATTTTTTGGATGTGCCGCAGAATTTCAATAATTAGTTGATGTGTGCCATAAGATGAAAAAGGTTGAAAATTGCTATATGAGAGAACTAACATTTATTGAGCATGTGCCAAATACACCAGGCTCTGTGCTAGGCATTTTAGTGACACCTGCTCATTTAAGGCTCATGATGGTCCCCAGAGGGGTGGCAATGGTATCAATTTTTACAGAGGAATGGAGGTCAGGCCCAGAGAAGGTGAGTGGCTGGTGCAGACATGATCAGCTTGCAAGGGCCAGGCCACCCCAAGGTTGGCTACCAGATCTGAGTTCTTTCTAAATATACTTCACAGGAGTTTCTCACTAATTCAAGTTTCTGTCCCTTGACCAGAGCAAGGATGGTCTGAAATAGAGTTTCACAGGGGTTAGAGAGCAGCAGGGAAGGGAAAAGGTAGGAGAGGGAGCTGAGAAGTCAGGAAAAGGACCTGTCCATGCACACATCAGATCAGAGGGAAGAAGTATGAAAATATGAAAAAATGGAGGAGGAGGGTTGCCTCTGAAGGGTAGCACTGAGTATGGCCTGGTTCAAATCCCACCTGTGCCATGAGCTCCCCTTGAATAAGTGCTTACTCTCTCTGGGCCTCAGTTTCCACATCTGCAAAGGGTGGAGTTTGCCCTCCATATCAGCTTTCCCTACTGTAGTCATTTGTGTTGTGCTTCACAATTTTCACCATATCTGAAAAACACCTGCACTGTTGCCCACTTATTCTCACTTTTCTCCATTCATCATTTTTTACTTGATTACATTATTTTAAAGATAAACTTTATTATGTGACTTAAATGGAATAGTAATACACTTGTCATACATAGAAGCTAAACACCAAAATAAATACAAAGAAATTTAAAAATCATAATGTTAAATTCTACCCAGCTGCTGTGGCCTGAAATCTGCTTCCCTGTGCCCCCACTACTCCATCTCTGTCTCTGTTAGAAGAGAGGAGTCAGCAAGTGCCAGCAGGTAGGCATTAAAGACACATTGGCTTTGAGCTGAGTCATTTTTCCTGGAAAGAACCAGCAGGGATGAAAGGGATCTGGAACCCTGTTTCCACATCGTGGGGCAACATCGTTTATTGCCTCCTGAAATTCCCTCCTAGGTGGTCTCTAGGGGCTGGGGTCATGCACTGCAGAAATCCACATCAGAGGTCATTATAACCCTTGTGGCACTGACAGAGCCTGGGGAAGTCTGGATTTGAGAAGCCCACAGATGGGCACGAAAGAAGGCAGGGGCCAGGTAGGATTCTAAGACAGCCCCCCTTTCTGTGACCAAGAAGTAATTATGCATTCATGTTTCCTCCTTCTGGTGAGGGCGAGGGGGGCAGAGACACTCCAAGGGGCTTCAACTCAGCACTCCCTCTGCCTGATGGGGAGGACATCTTGAGGCCCCTCAAGTTTGACCTGGGTCACCTTCTGGGCGGGGCAGCCTGTAATCCCTGTAATCCCATATTAATGAATTTATGTGCCCAGGAGCAGGCTTAGTGGGGGGAAATGAAGAAAACTAAGCAAGCTCCTCTCTCTCCCTGGGAGGCAGGAGGGGAATTGGGATTGCTCCTAATGGGGTTAGAGTTATTCTGAATCCCACATCAACCCTGAGCTCCAGTCAGCTTCCTCTGGCCTCTGCCCAAGTTTTGGGGTGTGGGTCCCCTCTGTGGCCTTCCCTACTGTTGTGCATGAGCTTGAACAGTATGTTCATGAGCGGACCTATCCATCCTTCCCTCCGAAGGGGCCTTCCCTTCTTGGCTTTGCTCAGCTACTATCCTTATGAGATGATATGGCAGGGGTGGGGGGTGGGGGGTGGGGAGTGGCGGGCAGGGGATGGAGGAAGAGATTTACTCTGAACAACCAAGAGCAGATAATGTTAGAATCTTAGAGACCTTCTAGTGTATTGTTATTGCACAATCAGATATTCAAATTATGACCTCCATTTTACAAATGAGTAAACCGAGGCCCAGAGAGGGAAAGGTCTAACAGCCTGTCTGAGGCAGAGCCAAGCCAGACCCCAGGCTTCCTGACTCCTGGCCCAGGCTTCTCTTCCTGAATTATTCCTCCTTTCAGGGAGACTGATGTTTAATATGCTGATAGTGGCTTCAGAAATGCCCCAGAGACCTGCCATGTGGGTGTCCCTGTTGTATTGGCCTTGGGTTCAGAGTTCAACCCAACTAGACTCTTCTCTGTGCTATGTTTCAGAAGCATCTTTGCTCAAACTCACCTCCAGTTGTGGCCTCTACGGACACTGTCCCCTTTTCTGCCTGGAGATTGTGGCCACCTTCCCTGCCATTTGCCAAGCTGGCACACAAAATCTCACCTGGGTGCACAGGCAAGGCTGCACAGGCTCCAAACACACACAGGGGCTGTCCCTTCCCACCAGGGTGCCCTTCCTGTGTGCACTGGGACCTCTTCTTTCAGAGCAACTGGCTTGCACAGGGTCAGAGTATGTCTAGGTCTTAGAATCTGGGGGTCTTGCTCGACTGAAGGATGGGTCCTTAACTACTGGATGATGAGTCACAACTACAGAAGACCCAGCCTCTCTCCTGGGCACTTCTCAGTTTTGCCCTGCCCCTAACACTTCATCTAGACTTCTGTCTAACCTCCATCTCTTTTCCATAGTTACCCCTCTCATTCCAGCTCATCATCCCAGGTCCTTCCCAACTTTGTGGGGAGGAAAAAAATTGGCTTCCTGGTGAGCAAGGTAACTGGCCCACAGGTGCCCCTGGACAGTTGCATGCAGGCCCTCAGAGTCCCTGTCTAAGTTGGGGGCAGAGGTGGCACAGGCTGACCCAGGAGCTGGCAAGGGCTGTAGATCGTGCTGATGGAGAACCAAAGCACCAACCCGTCTGGAGTTTGAAACCAGAGGCCTGTGAATAAAGCTGTAGTCGATGCCGCCAATGCCACTGTGCCAGTTCCCACCTTGAAAGGGCCTTTTGTTTTACCCCCTGGTTCCTGGGTGAGCAGTGATTCCATTTTAATTAAATACTCAGCAGCTGGGGTTGAGCAAGCTGCCAGAGCCTTTTGCCCTGAGCCACAGGAGAAGCGACAAAGGAGAGGTGAGGGGCCCCCACCCCAGCTGGAATGGTGAGCAGGAGCTAGGCCCAGAGCCCTGAGCAGGTGGTTGCATGTTGGTCAGCAGCTGGTTGATGTTCAGTGCAGAGGAATTGACCCTGCAGGATGCCAACCTTCCTTGGGTATCCCGTTAACAGGACACACTTGGGAAAATAAACCCAAGGACAGGAGAAAGGTATTTTTTTATTTTACACAGGCCCAGCAGAGGCTCAGGGAGGAGCTAATGGAAGGCTGCTTTGGAGTGACAGCCTTTCCACCCCTGCCAGCCTCAACCCTTCTGCCCTGTGATACCATCTTCTCTTCCTGCCACATGCTGATTTCTTGCCCAGAAACAGTCCACTGTTCAGCAAGACAGCACAGACAAAACTCTGAATCAAGAGACCTGAGGGAAAACTCAGCCCAGTCACCAATCTTACCTCCACTTTGATCCATGTCATTGAGGTCCAAATGTCTCCTCTCCTGAGAAACCCTCTGGAATCTGGCTTAACCCCTACTACTCCACACCCCATGTTACCCATCATGCCAAAATCATCTTGTTTGTTTATTTGAATTCTTGTGTACTGGCTGTCCCCTGTAGAATATAAGCTTCATGAGGACAGAGGCTCAGTCTATTTTATTCACTCAGTGTCTGGCACAGATCATGTGCTCAGTAATGGTTGACTAAATACACTTAGGTAAGGTGTACTCTGTCTGAGGACAAAGACTCTACCTAAAAATGTGACCTAATTTCAATAGCATAAAAATCCATCGAAAACGCCCTGATTCTGGGGCTCATCTAATCAGCAGAGGTTCCCTGAGCTCCTGAGTTAGTCTCTGTGCTGGGCAGTGATGGGGGTACAGAGATGAAGCCAGCAAGCACCATCCCTACCCTCAAAGGACTGTAAATCCAGAGGAAGACAGACACAAAATCACAGTTCAGTGGGATAAGGCTGTAGTAGGCCAGAGAGAGTCTAGGCACAGAAAGGGTAGACTTCCTGGAGGAGGCAACAGTCGAGGAGGATGAACAAGAGTCTACCTGGGAAAAAAAAGAGCACAGTTAGAGGTGGAGTATCCGAGCAGGTGAGGACAGTTCTGGGAACCAATAGCGAAACCTGGAATTGGAGGATAAGTGAAGATATGTCTCTAGGGGGCTTCAAATGCCAAAAGCAGGCTCGAGCCTTTGCCCTAAAGACAGTAGGGTGTTGTTGAAAGTTATTCAGCAAAGTCAGTGCCAGCAGAGCTGCTTTAGGAAGATTCCTCAGCAGAATCTGAGTGTGGACTAAAGCCCCAGAGGATTCAGAGCCTGTATTTGCTCACACTGGGGAAAGGGAATATGATCCCAGACACCAGGGCCCCTCTCTGAGGACGATTGTTAGTGCAGGCCTCTGCAGAGGGTCTGGTGGTAATGCAGGGGCAGAGGGGATCACTTACCTGTTATAAGATATGCTTCCTTCTGAAGGGGATAAGCATCTTCCTAGATCAGAGGCCAAGAGGTCAGGGACTACAATCAGTATTCCCTGGGTATGTTCTCCAGGCCTAAGACTACAGGTCATCACCCTGGTTTAGTTCATCCTAGGATGAAAATCCACCTCACAAATGCTATTCTCTTGGTTAAATGCATGTTGTGAAGTCAATCAACAAACACTTAGTGCAGACCAGGTTTTTGTTGATTCATTTGCTCGCTTACTTTTTTACTTTATTCTACTCAACCAAAGATCCTCCTAGAGGATAGGAAATAGGGGACTGGCATGGGCAAAGGCTCAGAGATGAGAATAAGTTTGGAATAAGTTGAATAGGATGCTAATGCTTAACATAGGTTACCTCTTAATCTTGATAACAATTTGTGAAAGTAAGAACTTCCATTTAATAGTTGAGTAAGCTGAGATGCAGAGAAGGTAAGTCATTTGCTCCAGGTCATGCAGTTTAGAAGCAGAGTAACCGAGTTTTGAACCCAGACACTCTGTACTCACAAACCCTGTTTTTATCCACTACAGTAGTACTCCATTCTTCACATGCCTCTGAAGTTAGCTTAGTTAACCCTAAGTTATGCTTAATTCAGCTCCTTTTGAGACCTTTCTAGAAAATACATCTCGAAAGACCTTGCCCCTCCCTGAAGTTCAGGAAGGCCTGTGTATTCTGAGGAGTCTCCTTTGCTGGTGGGCTTATCTTGTCTTCCCCTAATATCTGCCTTTCCAAGTAGTCCTAGCTGGAGTCTAATCCTTTCCCTCCTAATTATGTGACCTTCACTGTTTGCAAGCCCTTTTCCCACTTAATCCTTGCCATATCCTTTTGGGGGTTGGTGGCTTAAAGGTCATCTGACAGAGAAAGTGACCAAGGCTCAAAGCTTTAGGAAAATGGCAATAATAAAATTGCAGCAGCTAAAATGTATACAAGGCTTACTTATAGGTAGTAGATACTGTTATCTACTATAGGTAGCACCAAACTCTAGAGCAACTCATCCAAAGTCACAGCTAGTGAGAGGTAGAACGAGATTCAAGCCCAGGAAGTCTGGCTCCAGAATCCACACTCTGAACCATTTCACTCAACTGCAATACAGCTGGTTCATGGGGAGGAGGATGGAAGCTTGTGGCAAATATTTGGGTATGATCTGATTGCTCATTGTTGACCCCTCCCTTAGATCCACTGGTGGCTGCTTCTTTCTTCTCAACCCAGGGTTTCACACTGCCCTGGCCACAACAGAATCCTTCAGGTTGCATGCTGCAGGCCTGGTTTGAAGTACTGTTAGTCCTGAGAGGATGTGCTTGTGTGCATGCATGTACATGTGCATGTGTGTGCATGTGTGTGTGTCCTTGGTGTGCTGCATGCTGGTCTGCTGAGGTTCCTTGCAGAGTGTGCCTGGGGAAGCCAAGTACGTCAGAGCTCTCTCTGACCCCTTTCAGCCTCCTTCATTTGGGGAAGAAAGGCTGTCTTGACTGTATGTTTCTCCCATCCCTGGACTGCTGCTGGCAGCTGACTGTAGAGTTTTCATTTTAGGAACAGAGACAAGTGGCCTTTCAAAATAATTTGAGCCTTCAGGAAATGCTGGTTTTCTTTTGAAACTAAGCCGCAGAGAATGACAGCCAAGGAATTCACAATCCTGCCTGGAACTATTTTTTCTCTTTGAAGAAATATGGGCTCTTTTAACTACTGGAGTGACTCTGAACTATACTAAAGTGAGCCTCTCGCTCTACAACTGTGATGGGCATACTCATTTAAAAAAAATTAAGAACTTGTTTTCAAAGCTTTGGCATCTCTCTCAAGGTAAAGAGAGATACCTTGGAGATCTATAAAATCTAAATGTGCATGATATAAATGATGGACTTTATTTACTCAGCAGGCATTTCTTGGGTATCTACACTGTGCATGATGCTGGACTCACAGTGATATTCAGAGTTACATAGTCCCTGCCTCAGGAACTTAGTTTCTATACAGGGAGAGAAGGAAAATGCACTAATAAATCCAGTAGGTCATTTCAGAGAGTGGTGAGTGCCAGGGAGCATATGGCACAAGGTGATGTGATAGAGTGATGAAAGGCTACTTATCTCAGGTAGCCAGGGAGGCCCTCTCTGAAGAGGAGCACCTTGGAGTTGAGAGTACAGTGACAAGCAGGCAGCTTTGCAAAGATCTGAGGGGAGAGCATTCTGGGTAGAGGATGCAATCAGTGCAAAAGTATCAAGTTGGGAATGGTGAGTTCTAGGAGCAGCAAGGAAGAGGACAACAGTAGGAGATGAGGTCAGAGAGCTAGGCAGAGGCCAGTTTATGTAGAGCCTTGTAGGCAACTCAGAGAGCTTGGATTTTATTCTGTTAAGTAGACTACATTTTTGTTAATTAACAAATGATGTTTGACTCCATGAAAGGTTATAGATTATGGTTACTTTTATTGTTTTGCTGTCAAAACAAAGTTCCAAGCATCAGGTAAACATAATTTTGATTAAGATACCCAGGGTCTCTTTAAATGAGCTGTGGAAACTTGGTGTAATGATCACAGGGTTCAAGTTTCAGCTCTGAGTTTTCCTAGCTGTGTGACCTTTGGTAGGTCATCTACTATTTCTGAGCCTCTGTTTCCTTACCTGCACAGTAGGGTAATATAGACTGCCATGTAGTATATGGCTGGAAATATGTATTATTCCATTGGGAACTTTCTTCTAAGGCACCCCTTACTAATTAGGACCTTAGATTCCACCTAGAGGAGGAGATGCCCACTAGAGGCACAAAAAAACAAAACAAAACAAAAAAAACCATCTTGGATGACCTCAAAGGCGGTAGGAGTAGAAGGGAAGACATCTAAAAAGAATATTTAATACCTCACCTCATACCCTGAGGCCCTCCAACACTCCTCCTTCCCCCAAAGGCCTCCAACACCTGACAGTGCCCTGTAACTAAAGGCCCACTTATAGCAGAAGATGCCAACCCTACAATGGCTTCTTAGTTAAAGTGGGAGGGCCTGTCCAGGGCAGGCCTATGAAAGCCTTGGAGTGCACTGAGGTCAGCATCTTGGAGCCAATCAGCATGAAGATTCTTGGAGCTCTCCAGGGTCCTGGTCTGACCAGCAGTGGAATCATAGAACATTTCAGTCATCTCTGACTCCAGTTGGATTGTCTTGAACATAGATTATGGTTACCACAGATGGACCAAAAATGAGTGTCAGGAAAAGAAACCACATTTGGAATCAAGCAGACCTGGGTTAAAAATCTCTCTCTAGCTGATGACCTTAACCACTTAAACCTCCATTTCTTCATCTCTAAAATAGGAATGGTGATGCCTATTTCTTATTGGCTGTGTGAATTAATGAATTAAAGCATTGAAAGAACATAATGCAATGCTAGACAAATATAGATGCTCATAAAATAGATGTTTATCTCCCTGGGGAAGAGCACACTCAGAGAAGCCTATTGTGGACCCAAATATTGGTTATAAAAGTATGGACTCTGGAGTTCCTCAAACTTATACAGATTTCAGCTCTGTTTCCTCCTGGATGTGTGAGTAACTAAGCCACTCTATGTCTTAGTTTCCTCACCTATAAAATGGGACTAATCCTGCATAGAATCTAATAGCTAGAATTTAGTAAGTACCCAACAAAGACTTGTGGGTTTGGGTTAAAATTTTAGGTCATCTTCCTTTTCTTCTCTTTCTAAATAGAAGTGAATTTGTAATTCACCTCTAACCTGAGAGCAGGCCATTGATGTTTCCCTGAACCCTGTTAAGAGGGAGCAGACAGTAAATGGAAGCAAATGGTTGTGTTCCAATGTGACAGTGTGAAATGAAATGGAATCTGACTTGTGTCTGAGTTGTGCAGATATTACCAACAAGGGAACACCATCAGTCTTAGGTGGAGTCTAAAGCACATGGCTGTCAGTGTTCTATGGACATGACCCCAAGAAAAAGATGTTCTTTTTTCTTACACCCTTAGGATGTACAAGCAAAAATGTCTGTGAGGTTTCTTATTAAAGTTTCCTTATTCATTGAGGAAGAAGAATTAAGCTGTGGTCCTCTGAATGCCTGAAACTTTTCCAACGGAAAAGCACAAAGCTGGGAAGGGCAGCATCCCTGTTGGACAGAGAGGAAAATACATGAGTTTGAGAGCCATGAAGTTTGACTTCCAAGGTCTACTGCACCACTTTGCTTGGCAACTTTATCTAGGTTTAACTTCTTTTTTACTTACTGATTTGAGAGAGAGACAGAGATAAGAGAGAAACATCGGTTTGTTGTTCCACCTATTTATGCATTCATTCATTGATTCTTCTAGGTGCCCTGACTTGTGATTGAACCAACAATCTTAGTGTATTGGGATGACATTCTAACCAACTAAGCTACCCAGCCAGGGCCTATGTTTTACTTTTAATTATGGAGATTTTCAAATGTATCAAGAATAGAACAGTATGCTAAAGCTCCATATACTCATTTCCCAGCTTCAATAATTATCAACCATTGGTTATTCTTAATTCATCTCTATCCATCCTTTTCCCTCCCTTTTGTATTGTAGTGAGGCAAATCATTGGGTGCAGTAAGTATTAGCCTCTCTGAGCCCAGTTTCCTAAGCTGTCAATTGGGGTGATATTGATATCACACAGGGTGTCTGGGAAGATAACGGAAGAGCAAGATGAAGTCCTGACAGTGGTTGTCCTCAGTATCCGTGAGTGCCCCTGTCCCCCAGGATCCCACTTGGTTGAGCCTTGGATCAATGCAGACTTAGGCCTCAGACCTCCTTCTCCATGTTGGGGTTCTCTAATCTTCCTCCTGCTCATACCTGACCTTTGCATGTAGACCTTTTGGAAATAAGACCCTATTATTCTCTTTGCTCCTCACCTTTGGGGGTTGATCTTACCCCTCAATCCTCTGGTCTGTCCTGATCCAGGCCTGATGAAATTGTGGTGAGAATGAAAGTCAGGAAAACATCAATTTTTATCACACTAGTTAAATGGCCTTCACCAGTGCAGACCTCAGCTTCTTCATCTGGAATAATACCAACTTCATGTTATAAAATACTTTGCAAAATTTAAGCTATGAGGACTACAATGCTTGTGTTTATTATTAATTCACTTTGGAGTAAGCATTATAGAAAGGGATTGTAGCCATCAGGGCAAACAGAGAAATGAAGCAAGAAAAAATATCTGAGATCAGGAGAAGGTGTGTTTATAAGATGGGAGAGAGCACAGTGTGCTTGGAAGCTGATGGGAATGATCCAGTAGAGGAGGAACAAGATGGATGATTCGGGGAAGAGGGAGCAGGGGTACCCACTGGAGCGAGCTCTTACGTGAGGCCTCACTGTCAGTAGGCCCTCAGTCACAGAGGCTTTAGGGACATTGACAACCTTTGAGCAGGGGAGGTGACATGACCACACCTGGTACATGGAGGATGGATTGGTAAAAACAAAATAACCTGACCCATCAAGGCGCCTTGGGGAATATTCAAGTGAAGGGGACTGTATGCTTCTCTCTGAATCCATAGTGCCTGGCACATTCTTTGGATAGAGTTAAGTATTCATAGAAGGAGTGTCTGCAGTGCTTCTGGGACATCTGCTGGGGAAGTCCATGCATGGTGGGAAGCACAGGTGTTCTTTTTAGAAGGATGTGTTGATGTGGGGGTCACCAGCATTGTGATTCAGTTGTGGGAGGGAGAGGATTGCTCAGATAAACTATACCTAGCCAGGATTTGTAAACTCACATGTCTATAGGGACTGAGCACATGGTGTAAACACAGATGTAATACAACAGGGCATTGTATATGCAACAGGGAGTGGTGGAGATTGTGGCAAACTGGTGACACAGGCCCTCTCTTAAGAACTCAGCAGCTACTCAGCCCCAGCTCACTGTTTTCCTACAGACACAGTGTTGCCAAATTTTCAAGAGGATCTAGAAGTGTAGATTTTGGTGTGAACTCACCCATTCTTTAAATCAAAGCTATACAGTAGAAATACAATTTAGGCCACATGGGTAATTTAGAATTTTCTAGTAGTCACAATAAAGAAGTAAAATGAAATAAGTGGAATTTATTTTAATAATATATTTTATTTAACCAAATATATCCAAAGTATTATTTTAACATGTAATCAATATGACAAAAAAGAGAGAAGAAATTTCCTACCCTCTTTTTTAATACTAAATCTTTGAAATCTGTTGTGCATTTTACTTAAAGTACATCTCAGGTAGGATTAGTCACATTTCAAGTGCTCTCTAGCCACATGTGGCCACCCTCTTGGAGAGCATAACTTTAAATATTGCCTCCAATTATTTTAAAGCACAGTGAGGGTCAAACCGAAATGGGCTCCAGGCATCAGTGCCCAGCTTGCTGGTGCTGAAGTTGAGTAACTTGCTCAGGCCTCCTGCTTTGGCATTTCTACGCTCACACCTGGCTCACAGCCCTCCTACTTTCCCTCCCCATGCTGAGCTGCCTGCCCGGAGGGACACCAGGGATAGTGAGGCACTTTTGAGTCTTCAGCAGGAAACTCTACTTGCCTGGTGTCACCATACCACAGCTGTGGAGTGTGGGGACCAGGAGGAGAGTCCCAGAGCCAGGCCTTTGTGTCAGTGGACATGGCCAGTTGATCTTTGAAACCTGGTCCCCAGTCCTTGCACAGGCTACACACCCTCTTTCCAGACACCAGGGTTGTGGGTACTGCTGCCTCCCCCTCAGCTTCAGGGGAGGAAGAGTGCATGGGGGCTCCACACAGATGAACTGACAGAACCCATGGCTCTCATGGCCCTAGATGACTGCTGAGGGAAGTGAATGCTAATGACAAGACAGAGTGAAACCAAGAGCATCTCTGCCCCCCTGTGCATCCCGAAGTAGAAAAGATTGGGCTGTCAGGCAGGAGGAGATGAGGACAAACCAGCCCTGGGTAGTTCAGGGAAAGAAGGGTTGGAGGTGGTCCTAGAGCTTTAAACAAACCAAGGACATTTTAAAAGCCTTTTTCCCTATTATTTATTTTTTAAAATATTTTATTTATTTATTTTTTAGAGAGGGGAAGAGAGGGAGAAAGAGAAGGATAGAAACTGATATTAATGTGTGGTTGCCTCTCGCATGTTCCCTATTGGGTACCTGGCCTGCAACCCAGGCACGTGCCCTAGACTGGGAATCAAACTATAGACCTTTTGATTTGCAGGCTGGCATTCAACCACTGAGCCACAGCAGCCAGAGCTCCCTATTATTTTATTAAGGTATAATTTTCATACAAGTAACCACTTTTAATGTGACCTCTTTTCATGTAGTTCTGTGAGTCTTCACAAATGCATACAGTTGTGTAACTACCACTATAGTCAAGGTATAGTGTAATTCCATCACCCCCCAAAATTGCCCCCTGTCACTTTGCAGTCAACTTCTTCCCTCCCTCCAGTCCCTAGCAACCACTGATCTATAGATTTGCCTTTTTCATAATGCCATATTGATGGAATCATACACTATGTAGCCTTTGAGTCTGGCTTCTTTCACTCACCACAGTGCATTTGATGATATTCTGTAGCATGTGTCAGTAATTCCTCCCTTTTCAATGCTGAGTAGTATTCCATTGTACTGACACACCAGAGTTTGTTTATCCAGTCATTCACTCATTCATTAGGGTTGTTTTCCATTTCCAGTAATTATGAATAAAGCCATTTTATTTTTGTATGAACATAAGTTTTTATTTCTTCTTGGTAATTACTTAGGGGTGAGATTGCTGGGTTACATGATAGGCAGATGTTTAATTTTATATGAAACTGCCCAACTCTTTTTCAGAGTGGGTGCACCATTTCGCATCCCACCGGCAATGGAAGAGAGCCCCAGCTGATCCACACCCTCACCAGCGTTTAGTATTGTCATCATTTATTCTTTTTTTTTTTTTTTTTTTTTTTTTTAGCCATTCTGTTAAGTGTTGGGGAATATTGCTAGGTACCTCTACACATATTATCTCATCAAGTGCCGAGTCTGTGATATCATTTTGCATGTTTGGAAACCAAGGCCAAGCGTGCAGAATCACAGCTATCTGATATAAAGCTGAACCTTTCCTCTCAGCCATCCTGAGAGGCTGTACTCCAACATAGGTGTGGTGTCAACACTTGTTCACACCACAGGAAAACTAGCTTCAGCCCAGGCTTGCCACTCCCTCTGCTCTAGCAGGACCCTCACAACAGTCACTTCTTAGCTTGTCTGCCTCCTTTGATAGTCTGTCAGCTCTTTGAGAGGCTGTGCCCTAGTCTTCTCTGTATCTCCAGGCCTGGGTCAGACCCAACAAGAGAGCCACCCAGCAAGTGTAGGTGCTCCTGCTATAAGGCTGACTCCCATGCTAGCCCTGAGGGGCCTCTACCCTTCTCTGCATTCCAATGGCCTTTTTGGGCCACTGGTGTTATCCCCTAAAGGGGGAGCTACTGGGAAGATGGGGCCAGAAGTCAGGAGAACAGGCCAGGCATGGACAATTCTGCCAGCCCTGACCCATCCTAGTCAGGTCCTCCCCAGGACTGGCTTCTCAGAGCCAGGTGCACAAATGCCCTTGCCAGTCTATGGGCTTTGTTTCCTCTATGCGCAGAAGAGAAGTCAGGATCTGGGAAACTTGCTACTGTCTCCCAGTTCCTCCTAATATCTAACATACAGGCTCATGAGGCATTGCCATCAATGGACAACTCTAGGAATCCATCTGGACTTGAAATATAGGAGAGGTTATTTCCTGTTGGGTCTACATCTAGTTCTCTTCTTCTTTACAGTAATTTCCATTTATGATTGTCATGACTAGGGAGGAGCCACTGACATCCAGTGGGTAGTGGCCAATGTACATGGCGACCCCACAAAAGAATTATGCAGCTCAAAATGTCAACACTGCCATGGTTGGGAATCCTGCCCTAGTCTGAGTTCATAAGAGCCCAGTGCTTAGCATAACACCTGAAATACAGTGAACATGCAATATACCATTTGTGAATAAATGAGCTTGTGGAAAGATACACCCATACAATGGATAAGTAAAATCTGGCAGAGAATGAGTAATATAGCAGTGACATGATGGAATTACTAAAGATTCTTATTTTTCTCTTTGCTTATCTGTATTTTTAAAAATCTCCCACTATGAATTTGTATTGCTTATATAATTAAAACTTTATTTAAGGAAGAAAAAAGAATAAAGCATAAAATGTATACTGAATATATGTAGCAATTAAATTCATTGACTTATTTAACCAATATTTATTGATCTTCACTGTATTTATCAGGCATGGTTCCAGGTGCTGGAAACAGAGCAGTGGGAAAAAAGAAAAAACAGATAAGGTTGCCCTCTTAGAGTTTATGTTCTAGCAGAAAGAGACAACAAAGAACTAAACAAATAAATGCATGGTATTTATAACACAACAGAATAGCTCGTGGTGACAAGTGCTATGAGGAAAAATAAAACAGGGTTAGAGGAAGAGTATGATGAAGAGCTGATCAGAGGAGACCTCTCTGAGGAGGTGACTTTTGAATAGGGACAGTACCAGTGAACAGGACATGACATGATGAATGGACCAAATGTGGATGTCATGTGTGTTTAAAGCAGAGACATACACCACCCTTCTCTATAAGGTCTCTCTCCATCAAGCTTTGAGAAATGGCAGGACTTCTTATTTTGGATATGCAATCCATCAAGATGCTCCTTCTGACACCTCTGAGAAGAGGCTGATGGTATGTTTCTAAGCAGGGCCTTCATCTGAGAACAGGATACACAGGGGTTTAAGGTATGGACTTTTGAGGATGGGGAAAAGATTCTCTCAAGGAACCTCACAGGTTCTCTTCCTAGGGAGGCAGTGTAGAGTTCAACTCTCAACACTTGCCAGCTGTGTGATCTTGGGCAGGTTGCTTAAACTCTCCAAGCCTCAGCATTCTCATCTGCAAAATGGCAACATTAATACCTATCCCACTGGGATGATGGAGACTCAGATAGGATGATACAGTGCCATGGGTGTCCCTGTGTATTTGTTGAATGAAAAAAGATGCAGAATCTCTCTCTGAAGAACCCCAGTCCAGAGGAAAGCAAACAGACTGATGGTTGTCATTTTGGGGGTTTAACCAAAGACCTGCAAAGTCTCTTTCCAACTCTTAGCCATGGACACCCACAACAGCCTCTGTAGCAACTCTGGCCAGTACCCCTTTTTCCCCAGAGCTCAGGTCCCAAAGAAAACAGTGACCCCAAAACTAAGGATTTCTCCCTGGATCTGGTTACCGCACAATGCTGCTTTGGAATGGGGAAGGTATTTTTAAATGTTCTTGCAAGTGCAAAAGTGTGTCTTGTTAAAAATAAGGTTTGTGTTCATTGAAATGCTGTTCAGGTTCACCACTCTGCACAGCGTTTAAATTAACCACATTGTGCACTGAGCGAATTCCAAACAGCATGTGAATCATTGGAGGTAAAAAAAAGTTGGGAGCTGATATTTGCTAAAGTTGGATCTTATTTGTGTTCTGTATTTACCTACCATACCCTTCATAGCAGTAACTCTGTGCCAGGCCCTGTTCCATGTGCTTTGCAAATATCAATGCCTTTAAACCCTCACACAAGCCCATGGCATTCCCCATCTTACAACTGAGGAAATCAAGGTGCTGAGTTAAATTGCTTGCCCAGATTCATCAGCTCATGCCATTGGGGGAGTTTTTGCCAACATTTTTGCTGCAGGGAAAACCTTCCTTATAACCTGCCCTGCCAAAAACTACCCAACTTTTGCTAGTGTCCTTTTTAGGAAATTAGGAATTCCTTGCAATGCCTAGGTCAGGAGTTTCCTACAGCATTCCCCGCTTCTCCTGCCTGTGGACTTGGCAGCCTTTTGGAGCCTGGCAGAACAGATCACCTATACGTGTTATTTTAAGTGTCCTTTTGTGATTCCTTATCCCCTCAGCTTTGGGCCAGCCTTCCCCAGCTGGCTCGTGCCCCTGCTTTGTCCCAGTTACCTGGCCCACCCTTCCAGATTTCCTTTCTGTGCTCTTCCACATCTCTGACCTCCCCCCATCCAGCTAAATCTACTCTCCCTGAATGACTCAGCTCAGCTTCTGCCTCTTCCAAGAGCCTTATGGGCTCCAATGGCCCCATTTACCCTTATCTCTTGAACTTCTCTGGGCTTCTACAGTCTACTTGCAACATGCAAGCTAATCCTGTTGTGTTTGCAATTAGAATCTGTTCCTGGAATATAGGACATTAGTGGATTCAAATCCCAGCTCTGCTGCCTACTTGGTTGCATGACCTTGGGTATGTGTAACCTTATCTCTGAGCCTCAGTTTTTATATACATAAAATGAGCATAGCAGTAGTTCCCAAGCTCCTTCAGGGTTGTTGCGAAGATGTAAAAGATAGTACATGTAAAATCTCATAGTCTGCACTTAATCTATGGCAGAGGTCAGCCAACTTTTTCTGTAAAGGGCCAGATAATATATTTTAGTCTTTGCAGATTGAACAGTTTCTGCCACAACTCTTCATCTCTGTTGTAAAATAAACAGCACAGACAATACATAAATGAGTGAGTATTACTCTGTTCAAATAAAACTTTATTTGCAAACATATATGGAAGCCAGATTTGGCCCACAAGCTGTAGTTTACTGACATCTGGTCTATATAGAGCAGTCTTTATTATGATCATCTCTACAATGCTGTAGAACAGGGTGTCAAACTCATTTTCACCAGGGGCCACATCAGCCTTGGGGTTGCCTTCAAAGAGCCGAATGTAATTTTAGGACTGTACTAATGTGACTACTCCTTAACAGTTAAGTGAGAGCTCGGCGCTGCCACTGGGTAGAAACAAGGTATGGAGTCAGATAAAACAAGGTGGAGGGCCAGATTCGGCCCGTGGGCCTTGTGTTTACCACCTGTGCTGTAGAAGATTAGAAAAGAGAAAGCTCCCACTCCCCTCCCAGGCATGACAGTGAAGAGCAAGGCATGGGAGCAGGGAAATGGGAATTGGGGAGGCAGGGAGCAGGTGAACTGAGGACTGGGATAAGACTCAAAGACAGGGAATCAGAAGGTGCGGGGGAGGACAGCTTAATGTAAACCATGTGTGCAGGGGGATCATGAGAGGGGGCCTGGAGATGTCAGTTCAGGCCAAGTCAGGATGACCTTGAACGCCACATTCATTCACAGAATTACCAATTCCCTAATGGAACAAGTATTTACTGAGCACCTACTATGTGTCATGCACTGCTCTATGTGCTGAGGTCACAAGCAGAGTGAGACACACAGAAAACATGCCCTCAGAAGAATTTAGGTTCCCTCAGAGGAACTGAGGCCTAGAGTGGCTCAATGACTGCCCTGGGGTCACATAGCCATCCTTTGGTTTCAATACATTCCAAAGTTAGTGTTGCTTCAGTGAGATAAGCACAGGATTCAGGGTCACATTGACCTGGCTTGATCTCGCTTCCTCTGTCATCCAGCCCTGTCACCTCTGTGAGCCTCGGTTTCCCTACCTGCTACATGAGGCCCATGATCCACACTGCCCCAATGATACAGGATGGTTGGGACTTCAGGCTGTCCTTGCTATTAGAGCCCCTGTGTCATGGCTTCACAAGTCCCCTGGGGCCTCTCTGTGACCAGCGTACCCAGAACTCCTATCTGCCAGGGGGCATTAGCAACACAGTCGAGCTAAATGGAGTGACTTGTGCTACAATTAAGGAAGGGTATGGGGAGGATTGGCACTTTGTGGTAGATTTTCTGGGTCTCTTTCTGGGAGCATCCCAGAGTGAAAAGCAGCTGCGCAGATACCCACCTTGACCACCTGAGTGGCAGGCCCCATTCCAGACACCGTCAAGAGGATCCCCAACTTTTTCCCATTTTATAGAGCAAGAAAGCAAGGCCTGAGAGAGGCATGAGAAGTATAGACTGATTTAACTGTAGCAATTTCACTGATTAAGAGTTCACTAAGAGCTGGGCACTTTCTCTTCTGTAATGTTATTCTCAGAGCACCCCTGTGAGGTAGGGACGACTCTTCCCATCTCTCTCACATGTGCTCACTCCCTTTCTTTCTCTCTCTCTGAGTAAAGTTGCACAGTAAAATGAAGAAATCTCACACATACAACCAGATGGATTTTCACCTCTGTTTATACCTGTAAGACCACCATCCAGATTCAGTTACAGTGCATTCCCAGCTCCCTGGGGAGCTACCCCATGCCCCTTCCTCATGGACCCCCTTCACTTACCCGGAGGTAACCACTACTTTGACTTTATCACCACAGATTGGTTCTGCCTACTCTTGAACCTCTAACAATAGAATCATACAGGATATTCTTTCTTGAGTCTGGCTTCTTTTGCCTGACATGTCTGTAAGATTCATCCACATCGTTAGGGACATCCATGGTCCATTCTAGTTCAGTGCTGTGTAGTATTCCTTTGTATTTCTTGTATGATTTCATCACAAGTTGTTCCTCTGTTCCCCTGTGGGTGGGAGGTTTCTAGGTTTAAGCTATTATGAATTAAGTTTCTATGAATGTTCATGTCAAGTCTTTGGATACATATTTTCATTTCTCTCATTCAGAGTGGGATTGTTAAGCCATCGGGTACATATAGGTTTAGCTGCCCTAGAAATTGCCAAACCTTTTCCCAAAATAGCAGTTCCATTTTCCACTCCCACCAGCAATGTGTGAGAGTTCCTGTTCTGCCACATTCTCATCAACTCTTGATACAATCTGTTACTTTCATCTTAGCTACACTGGTTGGGGTATCGTCACACCCATATTATGGAAGCAGAAACCAAGGCTCAGAGATGCTGGGCCACTTGTCCAAGACCACACAGCTACTGGTGTGAGAGCAGAGATTCAGGCTCTGTGAGATTCTGAATTCTGGAACTGTGTCATAGCCACAATTCAAGGCATGGAGCTCAGAACAGAATCAAAATGGAAGCAGCGCCTGTAAATATTTTCTGAATATGAAGTGTATGGTTGAAAACAAGAACATTCATCAGTGGCAGTGACAAGCCAGGCCAGTGCTCATCTCCCCATGGCACAGTGCCTTGGGTCCCCTCCAACATCCCCAGGGAGAGCCCGGGCTCCCTGGTAACCTTGCTCTCCCCAGCCATACTGCCAGGAATGCGTCCTCATGGGCTTGCCAGGAAAGACTGTTGTTCTTTTGTGAGCTGGCAGGACACAGTCTACATTCTGTAGCCCAGGGCCCTCTCAGAGTCCCCATCCCAGGGACTCTGCTATCCCCAAAGGCACTGGTTGTTCCTCTCAGGAAAACAGCCTGTTCTGGGGTTAGGAGATTAATTGGACTGCTAGGACTGCTGGACACTCCTGTTTGGCTCTGGTTTCTTGAGCCCTGCATTCCCCTGCATGTTCCTTGAAAATTAAGAGCCTAAGATCCTAGAGTATCTCTGCTACTATCTTGCTGAGTGACATCAGGAAAGTCACCTCTCCTCTCTGAGCTCCTCTCACTATGCATAAAATGGAGAGACTGGCTAAGAAATTGAGGAAGCTGGGGCTTGGAGGCTTCTTAGGATTCCTGTGGCAACTTGGTAGTTTGGCCACAACTGTGGACCACCCAGCACAGTGCTTTCCAAGTTCTAATGTGCATATGATTCCCCTGGAGATCTTGTTAAAAGCAGATTCTGACTCAGTGGGTCTAGGCTGGGGTCTGAAATCCTGGATTTCTATCAAGCTCCCAGATAATGTTGATGCTGCTATTCTAAGAACCACACACTGAGTAGCCAGAGTCTAGGCACCCTTCCCCCCAATTCAATCTTTAAAACACATTTTAAAAAAGATTTATCCTAACCAGTAACATAGATGAACCACTGGTTTAAAGTACCAGGCGTATTTTCTGCCAAGCATACAATGAAATGGACACATTAACTACTGATGTAAATATGGCCTCCCAGGTTACACCAAGTTCATCTCCCTGGCCAGTTCTTCAAATGGACTCTGGCTCTTTAAGTACCCATTCTGGTTGAACTCAGCCTGGGTAATAAGGTGAAATTCAATCAGGACCACCCATGTCCATGTGGAGACCATTCTCATGAGCCTGCAACAAGACCTCCTGCCTTTTCTCCAAGTTTCCACTTAAGGAAGTCAGCAAAGGGTTTTCGGCACCTCTGGAGGCTAGATGCAGTCAGGAGACTGGGTTTGGTACTTCGCTGTGCCAGCATCTAACTGTAGAGCCCCAGCTTCCTCATCTGTGAAATGAGCAATTAGCAGTACTCATGGAACCATCCATTGTGTGGAGAGGATTAGACAATCCATAAGAAAGGCTTGTTAAGTTGGAATGTGTGCCTTGTGAATAAGAGATGATTTAAGATTTCCCTACCTTGTTTGGATCCAAACTGATGCAGTCTATAGGGCCCAGACTTTGAACTGCTTCCAGAAGTCAGATTCTCCCTCAAGTAATCAGCCGTCCTCTAGGTTATCCTAGAAGGCTATAGATTTGGGTAAAACAAGCACACATGGTCCAGTCAAAATCCAGAGTCTCCCTCCCTCCCAGCTCCCCCAGAGAGGGCAGGAGCATCACAGCTCAGTCAGCCAGGTAGCCCAGGGGAAGTCCCCCGCTCCCCACAAGTACCAGTGCTAAGAACAAGGAACTTTTGCACATGTTCCCCAAACCCCATACTCCAGATGTGACCTGCCCTGTACCTGCTTCCAGCTAAATCTTCCTGAGTTATTATCCATGTATCTACTCGCTTGCTGAAGAACCATCCCTAACTCTCCAGAACTCTGGAATTCTATGCAGACCCCTCACCACAGCTCCAACATAAAGCTCCAACATAAACTTTCCAACAGACACAAAGCTCCAACATAACTTTCCAGCCTGCCTGTGCTTTCCACACAGACCCATGTCCTGATATGAGAAACTTACACTCCTCAGAACATTTCCCTGAGCTTGCCCATCTCTAGGTTTCTGCCCCTGCTGGCCCCTCCTCCCTCCAGTTGGAACATGTCTTTATTCCTTCTCTCAATTCCCACCAAGGTTTGTCTGTGTCATGCCCAGCCCCCATAGCCCCATATGTGTTCTCTGACTTTTACATAAGCATATATACACCCATCTTTGGCTCTGATCTGCACTCACCCCTTGTATGTGATGCATGTAATGGTTCTAGCTCCTGACAACTGTAAAGCTAGTCCTACCTGACACTAGGACCATACTCAATGCTTTTTCCAGTGACCTTTATGGTCATTATCTCATTTGAGCCCAATTTGCCTCAGTTTTTTCATTTGCAAAATGGGTACGATAACAGGGCCTACAGGCTCAGCCCTTTCCCACCTTCTTCCAGTACACCCTCTGCCCAGCAATTCTGGATTGTCACTCAGACAGCTCTTCCTGGTGGTGGAGCCTGAGCAGAAGGGTCAGAGAACCTAGCCTGATTCCATCCCTTCCCCTCAGGTACTCCCCAGGGAGCGCAGGTTGTGCTACAACCCCAGGCACTGAGCAGTCTGGAGGGGTTGGTTTTACCAAGGGTTCAGAAATGCTGTTGTTTATTCAGGAGCCTGTGGACACAAGGGGCCTCGCTGTGTCCCAACCCTGTGGCCCTGAGAGGCAAGCCCAGGATACAAGTGAGTCAGCAATAGGAGCTGTTCCTACTGCGATGTCCCTACAAGGGACAGACAAGCCAAGTCTCCCACCCTCATATCTGACCCCTAGGACTCCCATCCACACACATCCTCCTCCTCTGGCCCCTCAAGTTTTCCACCTCTGAGTGATCTGCCCTCCCCGTCCACACTCTACCAAGACCTGTATAATCTTTAAAATTAATATTTTAAGCTTTGCCAAGTTCCTTACACTCATGACCTAATTTAATCTTAAAAACAGACAAAGTAGATATATTTTTAAATATCTTTTCTCCATTGCATGCAACTAATACAGGTATAATGAAACCAAAAGAACAGTTAGAAAAATAGAGGTAAGGAAAAATTAAAAAGACAGTAATCACCCACACTAATTTCTCAAACAAGAAACTGAGGCACAGACACACAGAATGATTCATCGAATGTCACCCAGTTGGCAATGCCAGAGCTGGGGTGTAGATCAGGTCTGTCTGATTAGTTTCTATGATTATACACCACCTCAATTTCAAACTGCTTTTTAAAAAAATAATCAGGGGCTGTGCATGATGGAGGGGAATGAAGGGGGGGAATGGGACAACTGTAATAACATAATCAATAAAATATATAAAAAATGTAATTGTTGTTCTTGTACAGTTTTCTGTCCAAAAAAAAAAAGAGCTATGAAGTACCTAAAATAAAGTGATGTGGTAAGAATGAAAAAAAATAATAATAATTTGGCTCTTTATATGTTAGATACTCCCTGGAAAAAGGCAAAGTTTAGTGAATGAATGAATGAATACATTTACCTTCTAAAATATATATATATAAATTTTAAAAAGTAATCAATCAATGTTATAGAAAGTTTTTCTAAATGAAAGGAAAAGTATGGCCACTATCATTTTTTGTATTCTTTCCTGGCCTTTATTTATTTATTTATTTATTTATGTTTATTTTCTAGTATTATACCGATATAATTATGAAGTACAGTCAATTTCATGTTGTAATTTTTTAATTGGCTCATTTGTCAATGGTCTTACCTGTAAAATGGGATGATAATGTGGCCTATCCCATGAGGCAGGAGTGAGGAAAGGATGATATCCTGCATGCAAAGCATAGAGCCCAGCACCTATTAAGTGCTCAATCAAAATAAACACTCTATTGCTATAAACATTATAATCATGATTTTAAACGGCCATGCCCTAGAACATTGAGTCAATGTACCACAATTTACTGAACCATTTCTGTGTTGCTGGACAATGAGGGGTCTTATTTTTTTGTTGTTGTTATAAATAACAGAGAGACAAGCTGGATCGAGGCCTCACACCTGCTTCATGTGGCTGCTTCCAGCATCAGCAGAATGATCAAGTTCTCCCCATCAAGTGCTCTATACACTATGTTGAGGAAGAGAAGGGTGAACATTTATTATTCACCAGTGGTGTACCTAATATTAGGCCAGATACATTTATACTTGTGTCCCTTAATTCTCACAAGTCCCCTTTTACAAGTGAGGAAAACTGAGACTCGGGCAGAAAAAAAAACACAAAGAAATAACCTGCTCTCTATTAGCTAAGACTCTTGATTAATTATAGTGTCATTTTTTAAAATATGGTACTTTTAAAGGAACGCAAACAAAACTCAAAAACTCCTTTAAAACTTTTAAAAACCCTCCAGCGTTTGTCTGGTAATTCACTAGCCTTGACTATAGAGGATTTGGAGGGCTGGGAGGAAGCTCAGTTATGAAAGCCTGAAGAGCCCAAGAAAGACAGAATTCCTATGCAGCTTCTGATCTCCTGAGACAGGAAGACAACCAGTGTACAAGGGTGGACAGGAGGCACAGGAAGAGACTGGCATGGGAGTGGGACTGGGATTTGGGAACCCCAGCTGTCTTCTCACCTCTGCACCCCTTATTGAGTGGCCTTGGATGAGCCCATTTGCCTCTCTGGGCCTCAGTTTCCCCAGCTTCTCAGTGATCCTAAAAGGGGACTTCCAGCTCCAATATTTGGTGAAGTTTTTAATGAGTTGACATAAACAAAGTGTTTAGAGTTATTTTCTTTCAAATTCTCTATTAATAAGAAAATAAAAGAGAGTGGGATGAGGAGACAGGGAGCTTTCATGTGTATTGCATATATTTGTGAATTATGGGATGTGTTTATGCACTAAACAGGGAAAAAATCCATTACAATGAAAGAAAGAGGTCCAGCCCTGTTCAGAGCTTCTGAGGTTCTTTCTGGGATCCTCTTGATCCTGGTGACTTCGTGGTCTCCCTTCTACTTCATCCCTAGAGATGAAAGCAGGACCCCTTGACCCTGTACCTGCCTGGGCTGTGTCCACCACCCTCCCGCACCCCGCAACCTCCTGGTCCACTTAAGGCCCAGTTTGAATTAGGAGCATGCCCTATTCAGAAATGTAATAACAGCAAGAAGAGCTAGCATTTACCAAGTGTGTGCCCTGTACCAGGCACTGTGCTAAATGTCCCCCACATTCTCTCCTTTCATCCTCTCATTGTGGGTAGTGCAGCTATCATGCCCCTTTCACAGGGCAGAGACTAGGTTCAGAGGGGCCTGCACTTGCCAGGTGCATGAGGTTCAGAGGAAGGACAGCAGTGCTGTTTGTGTTTCTTCGCGGGTGGGGGGCTGCACAGACATGGGGTGTACAAGCTGGGCCTCTAGGGGGCATCCACCAGAGCCTGGAGGGGAGGAAAAGCCAGTGCCAAGGTGGCTGGAACTTGGCAATTCCAGGGGGTGATCTGATGCACTGGGTGAAAGTATGTTGAAGACAAGGCTGAGAATGGGGGCAGTGTTAAAGGCCATGTTTAAAGGGAGGGTGGAGTAAAATTCAACAGAAAAAAAGCTTGATATGAAGAAAGCACCTTCCCTAGAAGGTGCTCGAAGAATGCCTATAGCCAGGCAGATCACCAAGGCAGAAGAATAGACAATTCTGTTCTAGGGATAATCACCAGACCCCAAAGAAACATTCATTGGACACTGCCATGTTGGGGTCTCTTAATGACAGCCCACCTCAGCCATTTCCAGTGAAGCCTACCCTTAACAGATCACCTTTACCACACAGACCTCCTACTCAGCTGCTTAGTGCTTCTCCTATAAATGGAAATAGACATCCAGGCTCAGCAGGCATCTGAAGGATGGCAGGGACCAAAACAGAGAAAAAAGAAACTGGGAGAAAATAGAGATGATGCAGGAAGCAGAAGATAACTTCCCAAAACCACTGTAATTAACATCTCAGAAAGAGAAGATACTCATCCATGAAACAGCAATAAAGAGACCATTGGGAGAACAAAAAGACCTCTTGGAAGCCAACATTTTGAAGTCTAAAATGAATATTTCAATAGGATTTGTAATGGGGGAAAACAGCCAGATCCTGCCTGTTAAATAAATGTTTGGAGAAAGGCTAATAAAAGTGTAGAAGAGGCTTCTGGGTTTGAACAAGTAGGGTTGGGCAGAGCCCTTATTTGCTGAGCTGCTCACAGAGGAAAAGCAGGTTGCAGGAGGCCAAGAATGGATTCATTTTAGATGAGTGGGGCTGGAGGTCAATCCACCAGCAAGGAAGCAGAGGGTTGAAGCCCAGTCAGAGGAAGCCATCATTAGAGCCTGGTATCTCATAGAGCATCTACTTCAGCCAGCTGTTTTCAAGGGAAACTCCCAACCCAGCCTCTGAGATGCTTGTCAACCAACACTGATTCCCAGGGGGCTTGCCAGGTCAAAACGGGGTGGGGAGCAAAATGTGCATCTCAACAAACTCCCCTGGGAGTCAGATAAAGACCAAAGTTTAGGACCTACTTGTCTCAGGAGCAGGTAGTAGGGGTCTAGGGGAAAACTAGGGAAGTTAGGATGAAAAGAGGAAACAGGAAGTACAGGTAGGTTTAAACCCAGGAGGACATTCGTGTGGTGCACTCTGCCATCTTGGTGCAATGAAATTACTACTAATTTCAAAATAGCAACAGCTCTTTGGTATTCAGTAGCAAAATCACTGATTTAAGAAGCAATTAACATAGACATTCAATCAATTATTCATTGCATTACTAATGTGTAGCAGTACTCAAATTGGCTTTTTAATATGTATTTTTTCTTTTAATTAATTCTGTCCAAAACTGGAGTAACGATCCCATGAAGAAATGTACTCAGCTTAATTTTAAAAAAGAGGAGAAAAAAAAATTTTAACTTCTTATCACCCTATCAGAAAACACCCTCAGGCAGGAATTGCTTTGTGCATTGGTTGATGTCATGCTCACATGGTTTGAGATACATCAGAAATTCCCAAATCCTGTCTGCAGGTGCTTGAGATTCCACCATTAGTGATTAGATGAAGCATGATTGTGACCCTGTCTGTGACAGAATTGAAAGAGCACTGGACTAGGAGTCAAAAGACCCAACTTCCAATTTTAGATTGGTCATTAGTTGCCTCTCCGAGCTGCAGTTTCTCCCTCTGAGAGGATTAGACACTGTTTTCTTAAAAAAAATATATATATATATATATTTATTTATTTATTTATTTTTAGACAGGGGAAGGAGAAAGAGAGGGAGAGAAGCATCAACATGTGGTTGCCTTTCGCATATCCACTACTAGGGTCCTGACCTGCAACCCAGGCATGTGCCCTGATTGGGAATCAAACCAGAGACCCTTTGGTTCACAGGCCAGCACTGAGAGGCCAATCCACTCAGCCACACCAGCCAGGGCTGATTAGACACTGTTAAATAGTCTTCCAGCTCTGACATTATTCTTCTTATATTACCACTACAAGTGCCTCTCAGCCCGTTAGTATGAATGACTTTATGTCCCTTCCTTTTAGGTATGGACCAGAGAGGTCAGGCACAGTCACTTCAGAGCCATTCACCCGAGAGACTTAATTGATCACCTTTTGTAGAGTAGTTGGAGTGAGTACTATCACCACATGCCTCCTCTTGCCTTCTAATAATTGCTAACTTTTATCAAGTGCTCCCTATGTGCCAGGCACTAAGTGTTTTTTTTTAACTATGGTAAAATATACATAATGTCAAATTTACCATTATCTTAACCATGTTTAAACATACAGTTCAGTGGCATTAAGTATATTCACATTGTTGCACAATCACCACCATCTAGCTCCAGATAATTTTCACCTTCCCAAACTGAAACTCTTGTTTTATGTGGATTATTTTCACTGAGTCCTCACTATAACTCTGTGAGACAAGGTCTGTTATTATCCCTGAGTATCAGCTAACCACAGCTATATTACGTAGCCATAGTAATGCTATGTACTAAACACCCCTAATACCCCAGCCTGATACACTCATAAGCACTTCTTTAGCTTCAGTGTCTGTTGGCTGATCCAGGATAGCTTCATTCATCTCTGAGCTCCTGCTTACAGCCAGCAAACTCATTGAGGGGAATGTCCTTCTCATGGTGATGGCAGAGACACAAGCGGGCAGGTAGAAACGTGTAACATCTCTTGAGGGCTAGATCCCAATGGGCATACCTTGTTCTATTGGCCAAACCAAGTCACATAGCCAAACACAAAGCCAGCACAAGGGAAACTGACTGCACTCTTAGCAAAAGGCATGAATCCATGGCAAGCACAAGAAGGGGGGCCAGTGTTGTATATGATCTCCCATAGCTCCGTGGTAGAGATTACCAATTTCTACTTCACAGGATCATTTAGGAGCAGCCACGATGCCATGGGAAGTCATGCAAGACACTGCTGGGTGCAAAGGAGGAGGCTAGCACTTAATTAAGTATACCCCCACCACAGTGATTTTAGCTTTTTTTCCAGTTTACAACTCCATGCGCAGCTTGTAGCGTGGCATTCAGTACTTCTGGAAGCAGAGTTTGAACAGTCTAGCCAACCTTATCTGGCTCCCCCAATCCCTACCAGTCCCCTAGCACCTGCCAAATTGTTCACTACACACCCATGTTCATGCCTTTGCTCATGTGGACTTCTTCATAGAAACCAGGTCAGGCTCCTCCAGGCTGTCTGCCATTAGAGATTGTAGGCAGAGAGCTGGCTCTGTACCCTTGTGTGTCACAGCTGGCTTTCATAGCCCATGGGGACAGAGGCCACAGGTCACCTGTCCCATCCCCTTACACCCCTGCTGAAGGCTCTGTGCCTGGCACCACTGGGTAGTCCTCCCCACTCAGGCAAGGGTCTTCCCCAGCTTCTGCCCATCTCAGGAGAGCTGGATAAGCTGGGGTGATGGCATTGACCCTGTGAGCACCACATCAGTCTTGGGAATATTTTCCTCCTCTTTACTTGAGGAAACCACAGCATGAGGAATTTCCAAAACAATGCCCCTTCCTTGACCTCTAGAGTTTCAGAATTGTTCTTGGAGCACCTGGAACATGAAGAAATTCTCTTTTCATTTGGGGCCCTGGATAAATGAAAAGACTGAAGTAGGCCAGCTCACTGACCCAGAATTTTATATTTAAACCTAGCTTTCCCTATGCGCTTCAGTAATGACAGTGAAAATTTATCTTCATTACGGACCAGAAGACAGGGTGGGCTCAGGTGGGCAAAGTGGGCCTCTCTGGGCATGGCAGATGGAGGGAGGGGACTTTCAGGTCTGGGTCAAGATGGAAAGATGTTGAAGGGACTGATAAGTCATGGAAAAAAGCGATCTGTTCTTGAAAGGGGCAGAAAGCCCTTCACTTGGCCAGTGGAGCCCTGGGATGGGCTCCAGTGGGGGTCGCCATGTGCCAATTTATTACTCCACATGCCAGGGAGTTTCTGTGTATAACTAACTCTCCATCAAGAAGGCCTTTGCGTTCACATAATTTTGGCCAGAGAAAGTGAGGAAGCTACCTTCTTACCCTTGCCTTAATTATGGGGGAAAATCAGTTGGGATAGTTCACAACTATTTCTTTGTTTCAAGTACAACAACTAGGGCCCATCACACTTCTAGCCCAGCCTGCTGAGAAGACATTGATTTCTTAAAAGTACAAACAATGGACCATGCTGACCACATGGTCACTAAGCAGAGTGGATGGTCACCTTAGTGATGTGATTTGAAGGTTGCCAGGAAGTTTCCCTGCTGAAATTTGCTTCCACTCACCAAATTGCTGCTGCCTGAAATTTTGAAATTTCACCATGAACATCAAATCATAAAATGTCAGGTTGTAATTAGCCTAGGAACCTGTCTAGTTTGAGGTCCTGACTCAAAGTACTCTTGGAGAATACCTGAACAGGCCCTTATTTTACAGTGAACTGATGGCAGAGCTGGAATTAGAGTTCAGGGGGTGGGACTGTCATTTTAAAGCTAAATTCCCAACACTGGTGTGTCTTAAACTTTGCTGTGCATCTCAGTCTCCTAGGGGTTTTGTTTAAAATGCGTATTCTGGGTCAGTAGAATGGGATGTGGCCTGAAATTCTGCATTTCTGACAAGCTCTCTCATTCAATCCTCATGACCGTCCTGGAAGGGATGTTATTATTCCCATTTTACAGATGAGAAAAATTGAGATTCAGAGAGTTAGGTAATGTGACGTGCAGAATAATGCACCCCCAAAAAAAAATGTTAGTGCTCTAATTCTAGGAATCTGTGAATGTGGGGCTTTACCTGGCTGAAGAGACTTTGCAGATGTGATTAAGATTAAGAAACATGAAGCAGGGAAATTATTCTGAATTATCTAGATGGGACCAATCTAATCACACAAATTCTTAAAAGTAGAGATGTGACAATTGAGGGTCAGAGACATGTGATGATTGCTGACTTTAAAGATGGAGAAAGTGAGCATGAGCCAAGGAATGCAGACAATGCAGACAGCCTCTAGAAGATGGAAAATGCAAGAAAACAGATTCTCCCCTAGAGACTCCAGAAAAAAATGCAGTCCTGTCCACACCTTGATTTTAGACTGAGAGCTATGTTGGAATTTTGACCTACAGGACTGTAAGATGGTACTTTTGTATTGTCTGAAGCCATTAAGTTTGTGGTAATTTGTTATGACAGCAACAGGAAAAATTGCAGATTTTGGTGCCCAGAGTGTGTTGTTGCTTTTACAAATACCTAAAAAGTTGGAGTAGCTTTAAAACTAGGCAGTGGGCAGGGGCTGGAAGAATTTTGAGAAGTATGATAGAAAACTCCTTGATGGCCTTAAAAATGCTGTTAATAGAAATAGGGTTATTAACAACTCAGTTAGTGGTGACTCAGAAGGAAGTGAGGAGCACCATGAAGAAACTGTTAGTAGCAATAGACATGTAAGATGCTGCCAGTGAGGGCTCAGGAGAAAAGGAGAATCATGTTATTGGAAAGTGGAAGAAAGGGTACCCTTGTTATACAGGGGTAGGAATCTTAGCAGGATTGTATCCTGTGGTTATGTGGAAAGTATAACTTTTAATATTAGACTTATACATTTAGCTGAGATTTCCAAGCAAAGTGTTAAACATGCATCCTGGTTACTTCCTGCTGCTTATAGAATAATGTGAGAGGAAAAAGATAAATTTGAGGGAAGAACTGTTGAACAAAAAAGGAAGCAGGAATTGATGATCAGGGAGTTCCTTGCCTATCTCATGAGAAAAGATCCTAAAATTAAGAGGCACACTATCAGGAAATCATGTTCTAAAGGAAAAGCTGAGTGTATAGCTGTACAATTTCCTGCTAATACCTTAGAAAGACCAAAAGTTCAACATATTCAGTCACACAGAAGGCTCTTTGAAGAGTTTAAGGCTCTGTGTGAATCACAGATTCCCTCAATCAAGCCAGAAAGGTTGCTTAAGGTTGTGATTCCTCAGCTACCTCAGGAAATGCCAAAAATAAGGAAGGGGTTATATAGGGAAGATATGCAGATGAGTCACTTGATTAATGCAGTGAACCTCCATGACATATCAGGAGACCCACAGGTTTCTTGAGAATGTTATACTAGCAGAAACACTGCCATCTTGGGCTAAAACAGAATATGAAATGAAAGAAGGCTGTCAGAACCCCCAAATTCTACTGATATGACAGAGGTGGGTAAAACTACTCATATGCAAACACATTCTACCTTTCATGAAAAAGAGAAGGAGACTTAGAGGATGAAGTGGCTAATCCAGAGGACAAAACCCCGAGCCACTCCCAGACCTTGAGACTTAATGAAATTTACCTAGCTGGATTTCAAAATTGCTTGGGACCAAGCAATTTTTTACCTTCTATTTTCTCCTGTTTTGAATAGGAATATCTATAACTGTTATCCTATATCTGTCCCATCATCATATTTTAGGAATAGATAACTTGTTTCTTTAGAGGAATTGGGCCCCAGGATGTATCATACCCTGAGTCCCACCCATCCCAATTTACATATATGATTTAGCTAATGACATTTGGGACTTTGGAGCTGAAGAGGTTCAAAAGAGAATTTGAGCTTCAAATTAATGCTGTGATGGAATGAGAATTTGGGGGAGCCTATGATGGAGTGAGTGTATTTTGCATGTAGGGTGGGCATGAATATCAGTGGGCCAGAGGACAGTCAGTTGTAGACAGAATAATAATCTCTAAATGCACACCCTAATTTCCAGGACCTATAAATATGCTACCTTACCTGGCAAAAGGGACATCACAGATGTGATTAAGTTTAAAGAATTTGAGGTAGGGAGATTATCCTGGATTATCTAGGTGGACCTCATCTAATCACAAGAGTCCTTAAAAGTAAGAGAAGCTTTCCCAGCTGCAGTCAGAGAGAGATATGGTGATGCAAAGAGGGTCAAGGAGATGTGATGTTTGCTGGCTTTGAAGATGGAAAAAGGAGTATGAATCAAGGAATGCAGACCGCCTCTAGAAACTGGAAAAGGCAAGAAACAGACTCCCCAGTAGAACCTTTAGAGAGGAACACAGCCCTACAAACACCTAGATTTTAGCCTAATGAGACTCATGCTGGAATTCTGACTTGCAGAACTGTAAGATGATACACTTGCATGTTTTAAGCCACTAACTTTGTGGCAATTTATGAGAGTAACAAAAAACTAATACAAGCACCTTATCCAAAGTGATACAGCTCACATAGAGGTGGTAGCAGAACTTGGGTTCTTTGGATGCCTGCACTTTCCCTATAATGAACTTCTTCCTGGTGGAAATTAAACATTGACCTCTTATTTTAATTGTAAATGACCCTGGGTAAATAAGCCATGATGTGCTGAATATGCCTCAATTTTAGACTATAAGCAGCAGAGATTCACCCTGGATGATTTAGGTAGGAAAAGAATTTATTGAAAGCACATGAAGATTTGTAGGAACCCTCACCAAGGACTGGAGACTTGGCTCAGGGCTGTTTGACCAGGATCAAGGTTCCAAACTCTGCAGCAGATCCAACCTGCAGAAGACCCCACTCCCAAAATCACTGCCTCCACACTCACTAGCTCCCAATGCCAAGTCTGGGGTAGTTGCTTCTGGAGCATGGAACCTGACCCAAAGCATCAAAGGAGTTAGGGAAGCCAATCACAGGCATTTCCAGCTGTTGAGTGGAAAAGTGGGCTCTGAGTCATAAGATCTCCCCCAAATAGAGGAAGGGGTTCAGATACCAGGCAGCCAAAGTAAATGACAAGTGTCCCAGGGACAATGTAAAGGGCCAGGCTGAATTTTAAACATTCTTCCTGTGATCCAAATAAGCCATAAAAGGGCCCCCAGTAGAACACCAGTTTAGCGTCCCAATTTCATTTCCTCTCCTTCTACTGGAAATTCTCCAAACTCTTCTGGCCAACCATGTGTCTCTATCTATGTTTGTCAAATAGAGTCAATAGGTAGAGGCAGCCCCAGAGGATGAAAAGAGCAGTCTGGCCCTAGCCAGTATGTCTCAGTTGGTTGGAGAGTCATCCAGCAACCAAAAGGTTGTGGGCTTGATTCCTGGTCAGGGCACCTAGCTAGGTTGCAAGTTCAATCCCGTCCCTGGTATGGATGCTTATGATCCCCGGTCTGGGCACCTACAGAAGGCAACCAATCTTTGCTTCTCTTTTGCATTGATATTTCTCTCTCTCCTTTCTTCTTTCTCTGAAGGCAATGAAAAAATATCCTCGAGTGAGGATAATTTTTTTTAGAAGAGCATGTGCCATGAATCCCACCAGCCTGGCATTGCTGACCCTTCATAGGACCTTTCATTTCTCAGGCCTCACCTCCTCCAGTGTCATCCCAGAGGGCAGAGCCTGAGCCCCTTCTAGCTCAGATGTTCCTCAAGGTTCTGACTGGCTCAGCTCAATATTTTCCCTTGAACTCACTTACTTAATCATTTAAATATCATCCTTAGCTTTGTCATAAGGAATGATATCCAAGAGGTCAGGGTTTACATTCTAGTTTTACTTTTTTTGTTGTTCATAAAACTAACCCATAACTACTAAAATAAGAAAAACTGTTTGTCAGGGTACCATCTAAAAGCATCTATATCACTCTTTAGGAGAGGAAAGTAATCAAGTCTGTCTTGTTTCCTCCACTTCTACACATGGGACCCAGGGCAAGTCACTTCCTCTCTCCAAGCTTCAGTCTCCTGCAAAATAGGCTGAATTCTTCCATGAGGAGTAGAGTCAATTAAAATATATCACCTGTGTAACCAGGACAGTGCCTTGCACATAGAAGGTGCTCAGTGAAGAGTAGCTATTGTTTTCAAGTTTATCACCTTTGTCACTATTACTCTTGGGTGGAGTGTGGACTTTGGAGCCACATAAGAATTTGACATCTCGCTCTGATGCTTCCTGGAGTGTAAGCTCAGGTAACTCATGTTACCTCTCTGAGCCTGACTTTCCTCATCTGGAAAAAGAGGACAGCAACCCACATCACAGAGTTAGCTGGAGGCTCAGTAAAGATGGAAAGGGCTCTGCAAATAGAGGCTGTGGTTATATTTGGCCTGTTTTTTCTGTTGATGGCAAAGCTTGATCCTTTCTCTTTTTTTTCCATGGACACTGGGCAATCAGTAGGGTTTTAGTTTTTGCCTCTGTTTTGTTCAAACAAAAAATGAGGCAGGGAAAATGGAAAACTGAAGCTATATGTCTCCATTCTAAATAGCAGGAACCACATAAATGGAAGGAGATTATTTTAGGGTTGGAACAAATAGCTGAGGCTGGGAATGTGTTACCAGAATCATTGAGCAGTTATAAAGGGATGTTGCTCAATCTTATTGGAAAAGTCACCTGTGATTCTCAAACCAAACAGGAGGCCAATGTCTCCCAGAGGCCCCTCTTGCAAAAGGACATTTCTGTCCTGGCCAGCAAGCTCAGTTGGTTAGAGCATCATTCTGATGTGCCAAGGTTGTGGGTTCAATTCCCAGTCAGAGCACATACAGGAAACAACCAATGAATGCATAGATAAGTGGAACAGCAAAGTGATGTTTCTTTCTCTCTCCTTTCCTTGCTTTCTCTCTAAAATCAATCAAAATATTTTTAAATGTACATTTCTGAAGCAGTGGAGGACAAGAGCTGGTAGTAAATTGATTGTCAACAGTCAGAATGGAGGTGTGGGAGGCAAACTTTCCCTGAGCTCCAGCCATCTAAACCTGTCTATTTAGATCTCAGGAAATTTAGGCTTTTTCTGGGCCTTATGTTCAGGAGTGCCTTTTTTTTCCCTTTGAATGTCAGTTGTGTAGATTTTCACATCACTAGTCACTCCTAACCCCTAACAGGGGCCTAAAAGCCCAGCCTGCTTTGAATGTTGCTGCCTGGACTCACATGCCTTTGGAATGTGGTAGGTGGAAGGGTGGGAACAGGCTGGTTCTGCTCCACCATCATGGTCTAGGCAGACTCCCGTGGCTCCTCCCAGTGTCCCTTTTATGGGCTGAGCAGAGCCAGAGGGATGCTTTTCATTCAGCAGCAACTCTGAACATGATGCTGGGATAACTGGAGCCTTGGACCCCATCCCTAGAAAGGACCAGGCACACTAAGCCTAGAAAAGACTCCCCTGAGGGACAGAGCCTGACCTCAGCAACAGAGGGCCTCTGCATTTTGCTTTCCATTCACCTGGGGAGCAGGGGTCATTTTTGGAGTTGGCCAAGTAGGAGGTATTATCTTGGCCCTTCTCACAAGACTGTCAATACTTCCTGCTTCACACAACTCACTCTGTCTTCATTGACCTTCTGAGTACAGTAGGACAATTTGTTGAGCCTCACCATAAACCCAATAACCATTCATTCCTGGAGCACCTACTAGGTGCTATGGATAAAATACAGACTTGGCTGGCATAAAGTTCCTAGTCTAGTCATTATTTTCTATCATCACATCCCATTCCCCAAGCCCAGCACATATTCCTCATGTTCATAATGAAAATAAATAGAAATAATCACAATAATCTAGCTAACATTTATGCTCTGGCTAAAGCACCTCTGTAAAGTACTGTGCATGAATTTGCTCATGAAAATCTCATGACTATCTTGGAAAGCAGCCCCTGCTCTCCATTTTACAGATAAAGAAACTGAGACTCAGAGAAGTCATGCATCTTGCCCAAGGCCACACAGCTGATAAATAGGGCCCTCGGATTGCAAAATCAGACTGGTGGATTCCTTGCCCTTCTTCCATGCCTCTCCTGTCAGCATGAAGAAAATCAGCATTAGCTAATTCAGGTTTGATTTGGCCTTCTCCTAACACAAGAGGAGATATTCCAATTGTGATTCTAAAAGCTAAGGCTCAGAGAGACCAATAGAGTTTCCTGAAGTCACCCAAATGAGACTTTCATTTTGGGACATCTGGTTGCAAATCTACTTTTGCTGCAACATGTGGCCCTAAATTCCACATGGGCGTTTTGCCCCTCAATAGGTTTTGATTAGCTAGGGCTAAGATGAAGTCTTGTAGGTTACAAAATATACCTTGAACAACTGGCCTCTTTCAAACTCTGTCTGGGAGGAGGGGCTAGAACCAGGAGAATCAACTTTGGAAGGAGGGGGCTTGATATGACCATCAGTGGGGGAAAGTGGGAGCGTTCTGGGTTGTCACAATGGCTATAGACCAGTGATTCTCAATTGATGTGCTGCAATAGGCACATTGGTGTGCCACAAGAATTTGTAAAACATGCAATACCTGACTATTTAGTCAGGGGCACTGACCTCTTTTCCCTTAGGTTGCCTAATAAAAAATGACAATAGCCAACAACAACAGTAGCCATCTAGTGTAAACGAATCAAAATTACACCTATTTTTTTTGTCAGATTGGCAAAAATATATTTTTTGGTATACCAAAGACTTTTAGTAATCAGTTTATGTGTGCCATAAGATGAAAAAGGTTGAAAATCACTGACATTTGTGAGCAAGGAACAGCAGTGATATAGGCCTCACAATGCACATCCAAGACCTATCCTGAGTCTGGCACCATGTTGAATGTTTCATTAGACGTTGATGTCAGTGAAAATTCTGTTTGTATCTGTGCTCAGAACCTAACTCTGTGTTATGCATTAACATATTAATATATCCTGGAATTTCCAGGAGTAAAACTACAAGTAAATTGAAGGAAAACTGTACTCATTTTGTTAGAATTTCAACAAGAAGTGTTCTCATTTTAATACTCAGAACCAGCAGTAGCATCTGTGGTATTGGAGATGCTGAAATAACAGCCCTGTTAGTGGCTGTCACATTTCTAGTGATTCAATGTATATCTGTGAATATATTTAGTTAGCCCTCACTTCAAAATGTCAAATGTAAATAAAAGAGTTGACAGCACTCAGTTGAACATTGTCTCCTCTTTCATCCAAACCAGTTCACCCCAATTAGGATCCATCATCTGACTGCCTCATTATGTCTTCTAGTGTCATCACACCAAGGCGTTGAGACATGGAAATGAGCATTGTGTTTTTACAGATGACTTTCCTTTCATTTCTCCTCTATATTACAGTTGGGGCATTATATGTCTTTTTAAAATTATGTGTATTGGTAGGATATATTATCTGTGGATTTGCTTTCAGGATAATAAAAGGAGTGTTGAATCAGAGCCAAGAACTCCTGGCATAGTGGACAGAAATGGGGTTTGTTGATGCTACCCTGCACCTAATTGCTGGGACCTCAGATCATAAGCTCTTACCCCAGGCCTCAAACATCATTTATTTCATTTGGTTCCGCAACTAGACTAGTGGGTAAATAGTAGGTGTTGACAGAAAATAGTAGGTGGTAGCCATTTGGATGGACAGACAGGTGGGTGAATGGATGAATATATGAGCAGGTGGATGCACTGAGAGGGGAGTAGGTGGATGGACATGGTAGGTGAACAGATGAATGGGCGGGTGGGTGGATGGATACAAGAGTAGGTGGACAAATGAGTGAACTGATAGGTGGATGGGTGCAGATACAGTAGGTGGGTAGACACAAATGGATGGGTGGATGGACAGATGGTAATGTAGGTGTGTGGAAGGACAGGTGAGTAGGTAGTTAGGTAGAGGAATTGATGAATGAAATGAGGGAAAGTAGGAGGATAGGTACAGAAAGGTTTATTCATTTGCCCAGGGTCACACAGCTAGTCAGTAGGATTGAAACTTGGGCAATCTGATTCCAGAGCTCATTCTCTTAATTTCCACATTACATTTGATAAAGTAACTTGTCCAAGTCACCAGTCAGGAATAGATGAAGCCATACTTTGAAACTGGATCTGTTTGACTCATTACTACTCCACTGGCTGAAGACTGGAGAAGAACTTCAGGGGTCAGTTGTGAATGCCACAGTAGCCTTGACCTCATTCTTGGGCAGGCATGGAGGTGGCAAAGGGTTTGTTTAAGCCTGGTTATCACATCATCATTTCTGAGTTTAGAAAGATAATGTGATGGTAGGTTTTAGAGGAGCCCACCTATCAGGAGATTGTCATAGTAACAGTCAATGAGGACTTGAGACAGAGATGTGGCTGAGAGGGCACAGAAGCAAGAATGGGATCAAGAGGCTTCTAGAATTTGATTTGTCAGGACCTGATGACTAAGCCCATGTGAGAGATAAGGAACAGCAGGTATCACGAATGTCTGTGTAACCTTGAACATAATCACTTCCACTTCCTGAGCCTTGCCTCCTACATCAAATGTGTCAGTTAGGGCAATAAAAGCTAGGCTGCTATAAAAAAAGAGGCCCCCCAAAAATACTGTGGCTTACCCAGGTAGAAGTGTTTTTTCCTAGGATAACAGTTGGCTTCTCTGGCCTGACACAGGTGCTCTGCTCCACAATGTCATTCATTGCCTCAGGTTCCCTTTACTTTATTGCTCTGCCACCATTGAGGATGTTGCTCTCATCAGCACAGTGGAAGCTGGGTCCCAAGTATATCACATTTCAGTTCATAGGGAGGTCGACTAATTAGAGAACATACACCCAGATGTTTTAAGTCAAACTTTAGAAGTGACACACATTCATTCCATTCACATACCACTCAATAAGGACTTGGTCACGTGGCTACACCTGGTTGCAGGGAGACTAAGAAGTTTAGTCTGCCTGAGTAGCCATGTGCCCATGGCTAATCTCAATTACCCTGAGGGAAGAGATAAATCACTTTGGAAGGAAAACAGGAAATCTATTACATCTTGGAATTGTTGGGGTTCAGAATTATCACCAGGACAAAAATGAGATCTTGTTCATGGAGTACCTGGCTTAGGACTGGCACGAGATGGAAGCTAGGCAATGGTAGGTGCACGGGGCACGTAAAGGACCAGTAAGGTACTCCCAGAACTGTGAGACTTTGGCCACAAAATCAGTATGTGGTGAAGGAGATCGGACACCTCTAGAGGCAGTTTCAAAATGGTAAGTCAACCTCATGCCAGATTCTAGGTGGGGTTGGATTGGGCGAGGGGTATTTTAGGAGAAGAGGGATGCAAGGTCAGCCTGGAGCCAAGATTGAGCAGAAGGCAGAGGGGTTTTGGCAAGGCACATGCCCCTCACTGGGGAAGAGAAAAGGGGGGCTGCTGGCCTAACAGCCCACATGTGGAGCCAACTAAGCTCAGATGTAGACATGGAGGTGTGAGAAGTCAATCAGGACAACAGAGACCATTCCAGTTACTTTAGATAGAGGGAATTTAATGCAGGCAATTGGTTTCATGGCAATAGAAGAATAAAAACCACATGAAGGACAGGGAAGCAACAGCAGAAACTTACTGCCACCCTATGGGTGTTGTTAATCAGCCTCCAAGAGTTTGGTTAGCATGAGTCTGTTCCCAGTAGACAGATCCACATGGCCTTAGCAGCCTGGGTCAAGATTCCAAGCATCAGAGCTAAGGCTAGACCCAGAATAGAGATCTGGTTGTATCCTTGATACTTTTCTCTCACCGGGGTATTCAGTCCTGTGGCAACACACTCCATGTGGGGCTTGTATGTGCGTGGACACCACCTGATATCATTTCCCATAGCTGCTGCTCTTCCCCTTCTATCCAGTCCTACCCTTCTGCCTGCCCCTCCTCACCATATCTCCCATGTCCAGGAGGCCAGAGATCAGCCTCCAAATATCTGAAGGGCTACATTGGTCAGAAGTATAGACTTGCTTGTTGTGTCTCCTATAGGTGAAACTGGGCTCTACAGGTAGAAGTGAAAGCATAAGGAGACTTAGTTCTCAACTTAGCTCTACTACTTAGGAGCTACATATTCTTGAACAAGCTGCTTAGACTCCCTGAGCTTCAGTTCCCTCTTCTGCAAAATGAGGATGTTAATACTGCCCTTGGAGAATTATTTATAGGGATTAAATGAAATAGTCATAGCAAGGTAGCTGATACAATGACCTGGCTTTTCTTGTTCATTGTTGTTATTAGTGAGATCTGGCTACAATGAGGCAAATTTCAGTGTAAGGAAATGATTTCCAACAGTCTGAGCCAACCAATGTGGAAAGGCTGCCTTGGTAGATGGTGAGGTCCTTTTTACAAAAGGTATGCAAGTAGAAGCCTGACAATTGCTTGTCAGGGTCCATAAATCCCCTGCGTACAGGGAGGGATTTCCCTGGATGTCCTCTGAGGTCCCTGTCAGCCTGAAAAACAGTGATCAGTATATTTCCAAAACCCCTTCAGGGGCAATCTGAAGGCCACCCACATTCATGGAAGTTCTGATTCTCAGAATTGACAAGTTTAACTCCAAACCAACAATGCCTGGCCCCCTCAACTATAAGAATAGAAGAAAGAAAGCCACATAAGATCTTGGCCACCAAAATGGTGAGGGTCAGAGTGGTTCCATGGTGGCTTGACTAGGTAATGGATTTGTCAGGAAGTAGTGTTGAATAGTGGTTAGGACTCCAAGTCCTGAGGTTGGGCAATATTGATCTCCGTTCTGGTCCAGCCACTGCTGGGCAGTTAACCTTTTAAAAATTAACATCTTTAGCTTCTTGGTTTCCATCTGTTATGTGGTCATGACAGTATCTTTTTCATAGGATGATGTGAGAATTGGATGAAATAATACATGCAAAGTTCTTGGCTCAATTGTTGAAACATGGCCAACGCTCAGTATAAGGTGTTTGTATCATCACTACTTTAAGAATTTTTTTTTAAAAAAAGGATTTGTGTCAGCCTGCCTATACAGTGTAATAAGATTGAAGAGAAATGAACTATGGAATCAGGAAATAATGGTAGGAAAATAAGATGGAGCCATGGGAAGGTTAGTTCATAGCATGTATACTTTATATTTGGTTTTCAGTTTCCTAGAAGCCAAAACAAAGGGGGAAACCAGATTTGTCATGCATACATGTATAATTGCAACCATACCTAATGTAAAAACAATCATATTCATTATGGAATACATGGGTAGGTATTCCATAATTTATTCCATTAATGCCCATTGATTGGTATTTAGGTTGTTTCCAATTTTTCTCTGTCATGAACAGTGTTACAATGAACATCCTAGTACCCGCATGTTTGACTGATTCTTGAACATTTACCTAACACTTCTATCAATTCAATTACCTTCCAGAGTCTTCCTGAAGAGAAAAGATAAACATTGGTTGGGCTAGGGGTCCTGAGAAGAGATTAGGGACTAGAGATTAAGAAGAGCTGATGAGGCAAGAGGGCAAGGCAAGAAGTGATTCCAGGAATTGGACATCCAGCCATTGTTGCCTGCTGAGTCTTCCCTACTTCCCCAATGCCCAGCGGGAGAGATTCTCGAGACTGGGAAGGGAAAATGAGGCCAAATGCCCACTACAGCAGGGGCAGCTTATCATGAGCTCATACCAGATATGACACTGAGAATAGCAGCTCATTCTCCCACCGTTCTTCAGCCATGCCACACTACTCACCATTCCCCATCATACCATCATGCGTCTGTTCCTGCTCTTCCTCCAGCCTGGAACACCCTCTCATTTGTTCAGGCTCCTGATAAGCATTTCAAGAAGCCACTCAAATCATCTCACTTTCATAAAGGCTTTTGTCCCCACCCTACAGCACTCTAGAGTGTCATAGTCCCTTCTAAATGTAGTGCCACAATTGTTTATGTGTTGGTGAACCTCACCCAATCCCCAGGCTCTGATGTCTTATGGAGTCCCTCATGGAAACATGTTCTAGAATTGAACAAGGCATACAGCTTTTGTGTGAGGTGTTTTTGAAGATGCAGGATAGCCTTGCTGTCAAATGCAGCAACTTTAGAGTCAGAAAGGGTTTAAATTGTGGCTCTGCCTCTTGCTAGCTCTGTGACCTTGGACAAGTCCCTTTGCCTCTCAGCCTCAGCTTTCTTTTCTGATCCATGCACCACACCTTGTAGATATTTGCTTATTTAAATGTCAGGGCACTCCTGGGGAATTCATCACTATGATGAAATACAGTGCTCAGCACATGTGCCCCGAAAGGGAGCTGCTACCATACCCCTCTGTGGCCAGGCATCCACAGATCAGCTGACTTTCCTGTCATGCATTCACAGTGTCAATTTTGCACCAATTGTGTACTGGGTACAGTGTTAGGCTTAGAGTGTAACTGTACATAGTACAACTGCTCTCTGCTCTTAGAGGCTCTGAGCCTGTTGGGGGCGACAAGTATCAAAAAAATCATCATCAGATGACTGCACAGTTTCCTTCTCAGGTTGTTGCTATGAGGGACATGGGCATAAAGCTATGTGAGCCCAACAGGAATGGCTTCTGATTATAGGGTCAGTGAAGACCATTCTGCAGCAGCGATCTGGCTAATCAAAAGGATTTGCCAGGAAGAAAGCAGTGTATGAATGGTCCAGATAGAGACCTTGAGGTGGGGAGGCGTCTTGTGCACTGGGACACTTAAGGAAGGCCAGTGTGACTGGAGTCTAGAGAGTAAGAGATGGTGCTGGGAAGTGGGTGGGTAGGGGCCTGCAGGATGATTGTGGAGTTTGGACTTCACCTTGATTGCAGGGTAGCCATCAAAGCTACATGTGATAGGATTCAGCTTCCAGAAGCCCTCTCTGTTGGAAGGTGGATTCTAAGAGGCAACAGGGTGAGACAGGTCCATGTGAAAGGTTCTGCATTCATTCAGGCAAGCAATGATGGTAGACTGATGAGGCTGGTGACAGTGTAGGGAACAGGGTATAAGAGGTACTAGGTATGGAATCTACCAGATTGGGTGATAGGCTGAGTGTGAGTGGGTGATGGATTGCAGGCAGCTGGCTGACTGACTGTGGGAGCCATATCCTAAGATGGGAAGACTGGAGGAGGAGCAGGCTGGAGAGAAGGATAGGGCTCAGTTGGGGCCATGAGATATTTGCAGCTGTAAAGGCCTAGCACTCAGAAGAGGGGCCAGTGTGGGGAGGTGTTTTTAGTTTTCCAAACACATTAGAGGGCTTCGGTGAGACAGCACAGGTTGTCAACTCCTCTTGAACACCTGCTGAGCTCTGTACCTCCTAGGATGGCAGTTCTTGGCTATCCATGGCCATTTTCAGAAGCTGGGAGCATTCCCACTGCAGAGTTGCCATTCTCAGGGCTTCCCCATCCTGGCCCACTGGTGACACCTCGTTAGAAAGGGCGTGCATGAGAGTGGTTTTCCCTGGTTTGTTCAGAAGACCAGCTGCTGCCTTTGCGTTGTTCCCATCTTATTATCCCCGGAGTTTCTACTTCTTTTTGTGAAAACTTAATTGCCTGCTAAGCTTGAAAGGGCCTGGACCAGCTGTTCAGATTTGAGAAGTCACAGTTAAATGCACCATGATCAAAGGCTGCAAGAGGCCAGCAGTGTCCATGTCAGCAGCTCCTTAAAATCAGAGCAGCTTAACTCCTCCCAAAACGGAAAGCAAATCGCTCAGCATGGACACTTGAAAGCAGGAGTGTTAGGCAGGTCCAGCCTTCAAACTGCCTGCTGCATCTTTAAATCATTTTGCTTTGGAAATGGAATACCCAGGCCTCGTCCTAAGCTCCCCATGAGGAGACATGCAGAGATGTCATTTGTGGGTCCTGTGTCTCCTTGAAGTTTCTTTCAAATCAAGCCCAGGATAAATCTTGAGAAGCCAATGAGCTCTGAAAATTATCTCCAAGCTCCCAGCTGGCCCACCTACATGCTCACCCCCAGATCTTCTCAGCAACATTAGAAATCAGGGGACCTGGTTGCAAACCCCAGCATCACAGGCTGGACGACCTTGAGCATGTCTGTCTGTCTGTGCCCTGGGTCTGCTCAGCTATAAAATGGGCTGATAACTTCCCTATCTACCTCACTAGGTTTTGAGAGACCTCAAGAAGCAAAGTGTGAAAGTGCTTTGTAAACATCACACCCATCAGCTATTGTTCAGCTTCTTACCCTCCCAGTGATACTTGCATTTAAAAAAAAATAAAAATAAAAATAAGGAACTTTGAGAAGCAGGCAGTGTCTCTCAGGGAAGAAAAGCATTTCTAAAATGTTGGGAAACAAACTAGTGTTTGAAGGGCAGGGACACCAGGTGTGAAGTTACCTTGAGAGCCATGAGGTGTAAAAATAGCAGAGTAGGTGACAGGAGCAGCTGGCCTCCCTCCTGGAGGCTGCAGGGCCACCTTCTGTTACTCTCCTCTCTTGTTCTCTCTTCTCCTCTTTCCACTCCTCCCCTCTTCACCCCTCACCTCTCCTGTCTTGCTGTCCTCCCTTACTGTTCTTCTACTGTCTCCCCTCACCCATCTTTCTTTTATCACACAATGGTTTTTAAAATTTACCATCTTAACCATTTTTAAGTGTACAGTTCAGTAGTGATATATTCCCATTGCTATGCAGCAGATCTAAAAACTTTCTCATCTTATAAAACTGAACCCTTATACCCATTCAACACCAGTTCTCCTCCCCTCCATCTATCTTTCACCTGTTTTTTCTTCTGAGTTCCAGCTTTCCTTTTTTTGTTCCAAGAAAGTAATAAACTATATAAGTTAACAATCTTTCTGTTGAAAGTGACTCAAACTGGCATAAGCCCAAAAAGGAATTTATTGGCTTCAGTAACTGAAAGGTCCTGGGGTAACAGGCTTCAGGTACAGCTGGGTCCAGGGGCTGGAACAATCATCAGACCTTACTCTCTCTTCTCTCTGTCTCTCACTTCTGCCTCTCCCTGAACTGGCTTCATCTTCAGGCATCCTCTCCTTATTAGGATCCTGTCCCTCCTTCCCAGTATTGTAAATGGGGCAAATGTGTCCATATTACTCCTTCGCCAAGGTGCCTTCATAGTTCCACCTTCAGCCAGATGCAGCCCTGTCCCATCCCCAGATTTGGGGCATACCTGGCCCCACCACTGGACCTTCTGGACACCCCCTGCTTCTCCCAAATACCTTGGTCCTGCCACCATGATGGCCCAGAAGGATGACATAGAAATAAACATGAGCCTCAGACTCACCCAGGTCTGAGTTCAAATCCCCCCTCTGCCATTTGCTGAGATAAATGATGATGGGGGAAGGATTAAAAACAGAATACTGGTATAGAATGTTACTCTCTGGTGCAGCACCCATTCTAGCCACTTCTGACCACTCTCCCAACCCTGAACACAGCCCTCAGTGACTGGGCCCTGCAGTCCATTTCTCCTCCTTCCCACTAAGGCCAGCTCTAGCACCCTATCCTCTGCGAATCCTGTCCCTTCTGCCTCTGCCCCCTGCATCCTAATGCAGCCAGGTGTCTCCTGGAGCCCTGACCTAGATCACTCTGTCACTTCCCTCCATTACTCTCCTACTAGAAGGTTCTCTTGCCTCCTTCCATTTCACTGCCAAGGCACAACTGCCCTGGGGATCCAGCCTTGTCCAGGCAGCCCAGATGCTGCGAAAGCTGTAAGAGTCTTGAGATGAACTGATGTATTTTTCATAAGTCCTTAAAAGTTCATACTTCCCAGACATCTGTGTGCATCTTCACTTAACTTCACAGCCAGCAACGTCTCTGGACCCTGAAACTTGAGCTGCCTTCCAGAGCCCACAGTGGCCGCCCAGGGCCTACACTCCATCCATGCTCACCTCTGTGTCTCAGAGCAGAGACCCAGGCTGGGAAGTCACAGACACAGGTTATAAAAACCAGTCATGGAGGGAAGGAGAGAAGTCACTCCTGGGGCTGGGAGTGACTAAAGGTGGGAGAGCAGGAATACCACTCCAGCCTGGTGTCCCAGGAGAAAAAACAAGAACTGAAATATCAGACAGCCCTGCATTCAAATCCCGACTTAGCCACCTAATCTCTGTGTGACCTGGGGCAAAGCCTTTCTCCTCTCTGAGCCTTAGTTTTGCTCATCTGCAAAATGGGAACAGCTGTGCCAGAAGGTGGCTGTGAGCATTTAGTGACACAATACATGAAGAAGTTCAAAGAATATGAGTTTCCTATGAATAAAAATAATAAATAGGCATAACTAAATATTTTTTATGAAACAGTATAAATGATACAATAGCATTTCAGTTCTGCATATGTCTTCCGAGCACACACTACATGGCCTCCTTGCTGTTCCTCAGACCTGCCAGGCACACTCTCCTCTTCAGGGATTTTGCCCTTTCTGTTCCCTCCCTAGAAGTGCTTTTCCCCACATCAGTATGGCTCATTCCATTCTCTCTCTTCAGTTAGGGCTTTAACACTACTTCATCAGAGAGGCCTTCCCTGCCCCCTTATCCAAAATATAAGCTCTCTTGTCACTCCCTGCCCATTATCCTGCCTTTTTTGCTTCATTGCAGCAAGCCCTTCCTGATACATTCTATTTTTATCTGTGTAGATTATTCAACATCTGTCTCCCCTGCCACTAGAAAGTCAGCCATTGGGGACAGGGACCTTGTTTCCTTCTGTCCTTCCAAAGCTGGAATAAATATGCCTGTCACATAGTAGGTGCTCAGTAAAGATCTGAGTTCTGTCAAAAAGGTGAGTCAGACATGTTCCTGCCCTGAAGACCTTGGTTTTGCACTAGGAGGCATCTAAGATAACCATTCCAATGAAGACAAGTGCCATTTGCAGTATGCCCACTCTGCATCAGCACTGCTCCAAACCCTCCCCATGCAGCATCTCATGTGCTCCTCCCACAACCCCACAGTGGAGGTCCTGTCCCTATTCCCACTGAACAGAGGAGATGATGCTCAGAGAAGAGGTGGAACTGGCCCAGAATCTTGCAGGCAGGGCCAGGATTGGAGCCCAGGTATGTCTGTCACCATGGCTTGGGCCCTAAACACAAAAATCAGGGTACCACAGCACAAAGAGAAGAGCATGACCTTGTACCTTGAGATCAGGGAAGGCTGCCTGGAGGAGGGAGCACTTGAGCTAGACCTTGATGGATGCATAGGAGTCTTCTAGGCAAAGAGGAAATAGAGGAGCACTTGGGTGTCAATCCTGTAGGCTGTTCCACAAGCATTCATTTAGCCTTTGTGTGCCAGGCAGAGATAATACCCTTCTGGGAATGAGGCCCTCAAATTCTGAAGGAAACTGAGGTGTTAGAGCCAGCAGCCTTGGGAGTACCAGAGCAGGGCCTGGGCCTGACTGAAAGAAAGGGAGGAGTAGGCAATGAGCACCCATGGTGTGCCAGGCATGGCACCACAGGTTTCCCTCTGTCCTCTCACATTGTATTCTCACCATGTGAGGTAGAAGTTGCTGTGCCCACTTTCAGATGAGGAAACTGAGGCTCAAAGACCAAGTTCTGGCTCCAGGCCACCTGTGTTTGTTGGTAGAACATAGGAGGAGATTGCCTCCTGTTTGCCCCTGGCCAGGGGAGACAGAGGGTTACTGTCCCATGATTCTGATCAAGGCAGTTGGTGAGAATCAGCAGAGAAGTGGCCTATAAGATTTAGTGGACAGTCTCAGGGGCCTGTAGGAGATCTGACTCCTACCCAGAGGTCTCTGTCAGTGTCCATGTCACTTGCTTTGTGACTCTGAACAGATCATTTTATTTCTCTGGGCCTTCTGTGTTGTTTTTTTTTTAACTCCAAGGAGCTAAATGTCTCCAAGGCCCCACTTCTGGCTCAGATAGTACGGATTTCTAACCCTGGTGTGTTTCCTATCACTGCTATGACAAGTTACCACAAACTCAGTTGCTTAAAATGTACCAACTAACATTTCTCTAGATCAGCAGTCTGGTGCCAGTCTTCTGGGCTAACATTACGGCAAGGCTGCATTCCTTCTGGAGGTTCTCATGGAGAATGATTTCTTGCTTTTTCCAGCTTCTAGAGGTGGCCATGCTCATCACAGGCCCTTCCTTCCTCTTCATGCCAGCATTGGCTTTCTCACATTGCATAGTGACTCTTCTGCCTTCCTCTTCCCCTTTTCAGCAACCTTGTGATTACACTGGGCCCACCTAGATTGTCTAGTAACATCTCCCATCTCAAGGTCAGCTCATGAGCAACCTTAATTCCATCTGCAACCTTCATTCTCTTTTGTAAGCTAACATAGTCACAGACTCCAGGGATTAGAACATAGATGTCTTCAGTTGGTATTGTTCCACCCAGAAAACAAGACATTTGGGGGAGGCTTTGGGCAAGCTGTTTCTTCTCTTTGGACCTCAGGTTCTATGTTTAGAAGAGGGAGTTATCATTATGACCTCTATCCTATATAACTACTTTGTAAGCAAACTGAGATGATGTGTATTCAGGTGGATTACAGAGGGTGAGGCACTGTGCATGACATTAATTCTTTATTCCTGGGGTGTTTCAGTGGCTAGTATCATCAGCTGATGGCTGTCACTGGGTCCTCAAACCTTCCTATGTTCTGCTGAAAAGGCAGCACCCAGCCCCTCCCCATGCTACTCTAAGAAAACGGATGTGGTTCTATCAACTGCTCCTGCTCATTATAATCTGTCTTTTTCCCACAGAACCCCAGGGGCCCCTGGAATTTGGGATTTGGGGAATGTCACTCAAGGATGCCTATTGAGCGCAGAACAATAGCCCCTCATGAGGTCACATGGCTGGGCTGCCTAGCAACCACTCAGGCCCTTAGTAACCAGCCCAGAAGTGTTATATTTACCCAACAGAAACTTTGGGTTATATGGATAACACCCAGTTCCTTCCAGAGAGCCACAGGCCATCAAAAACAAGTTCCACCCACTAGTTGCTGCTGTTCTGTTTCTCCTAAGAGCAGGCCTAGCAGAGAGCAGGGAGCCCTAGTTCCATCCAGCTCTGTACCTCTCCTGGGACTCAGTTTCCCCTGCAATGTGGGGATCAGGCTAAATGATCAACACTTAGGTTGACCATATGTCCTGCTTGGCCCAGAACGGTCCCAGTTCATCATAATTATTAAAAGTACCTTTTTAAAAATTACTTTATTGTTGTTCAGTCACAGTTATCTGCATTTTCTCCCCATCACTCCTCCTACCCCAGCCAAACTTCCTTGCTTCCACCTTCCCCGTTGGTTTTGTCCATGTGTCCTTTATAGTAGTTCCTGAACACCCTTCTCCCCACTGTCCCCTCCTCCCTCCCCTCTGGCTATTGTTAGATTGTTCTTAATTTCAATGTCTTTGGTTATATTTTGTTTGCTTTTTTTCTTTTGTTGATTAGGTTCCAGTTAAAGGTGAGATCATATGGCATTTGTCCCTCACCGTCTGGTTTATTCTACTTAGCATAATGCTCTCCAGTTCCATGCATGCTGCCCCAAAGGGTAGGAGCTCCTTCTTTCTCTCTGTTGCATAGAATTCCATTGTGTAAATGTATCATAGTTTTTTGATACACTCATTTACTGATGGGCACTTGGGTTGCTTCCAGCACTTGGCTGTTGTAAATTGTGCTGCTGTGAACATTGGGGTGCATAGGTTCTTTTGGATTGGTGTTTCAGGGCTCTTAGGGTATAATCCCAGCAGTGGAATTGCTAGGTCAAAAGGCAGTTCCATTTCTACAACTCCACTCCAGGAAGACAAAAAATCCAATTAAAAAATGGGCAAAAGACTTGAACAGACACTTTTCCATGGAGGACATACAGAGGGCCCAGAGACATGAAAAGATGCTCAGTATCACTAGCCATCAGAGAGATGCAAATTAAAACCACAATGAGATACCATCTCATACAGGTCAGAATGGCCATCATAAATAAATCAACAAACAAGTGTTGGAGAGAATGCAGAGAAAAGGGAACCCTAGGGCACTGTTGGTAGGAATGCAGACTGGTACAGCCACAGTGGAAAACAGTATGGAATTTCCTCAGAAAACTAAAAGTACCTGTTTTATTCATTCTCAAAAGTGTCCCCAAATTGGAAGATCAATTTTCTGATAACCCTAAGGTCAATTCCAGCCCTCAGTTCTATTTTTATTCCCCTTCAGTCTCTTCCCCTGAACAGAACTAATCCTAAATAGTTCAGCCAAAATTTTTCAGAAACTCTGTCTATGCCATGCTGGGAGCTGGGGAAACTGAGGAAAACCAGACATGATCCCTCCTCTCAGGAGCTTTCAGTGCAGGGAGGAATGCCACTTAAGCACTCTGCAGAAATCTAGGATTGAATCCAGAACCTTGTAATTCTCAGCCTCACTTGCACTCTCCCCACTAAGCTATTTTAGTAAATAATAATACTCCTTAGTATTCGAGTGGCATTTTGCAGTTTCTAAAGCATTTTCCTTCTGTTACCTTATTTAACCCTGACATCAATGATTTTCATATATCCCCATTGCTCAGATGAGGAGCAAGAGGCTGGAGGTCATAGAAGGTGGTGAGTTAAGACAGCAAGCAAGTGGCATGGGAGCAACTCAACCTCTGCCTCCTCACTGGTGGAATAGAAATGTCATCACCTGCTTCATAGAATTGTTGTGAAAAGTAAATGAGACAACACATAAAAAGTCCTTTTTTAAAAAAAATGGTAACTGCCAAAAATAAATGCCTCTGCCCTAAGCTGTCCTAGCCCCAGCAGTTGCATGTCTGGAACATTCACCTGCTTCTCACATGTCCACAGACACCAATTTGAGGATCTTTTGATACATTTCAGAGCACTGGAAACAGGTCTTGGAACCCTAGCTCCACCTCCAGGAGCTGTGTGACCTGCTTCCAGCCTCAGTTTCTTCTTCTGTAAAATGGGCATAAGAACAGGTAGTTCTGGCTCTGGCTGGTGTGGCTCAGTGGATTAAGTGCCAGCCTGTGCACCAAAGGGTTGTCAAGTTCAATTCCCAGTCAGGGCACAGGCCTGGGTTGTGGGCCAGGTCCCCAGTCAGGGGTGCATGAGAGGCAACCACACATTGTTTCTCTCCCTCTCTTTCTCCCTCACTCCCCCTCTCTCTAAAAATAAATCAATAAAAATTGAAAAAAAGAAAAAGAACACATATTTCTAAGGATGAAGTAAAACAAAGCACATAAAGGGCTTGGTTGAGGGCCCAGCACAGAGATGGTGCTCAGAGTGAATGGACCTGTATTGCTTTTCTGATGTTCAGTGTTTGAGGAGTCTTTGAACCTGGGGGAGGGAGGGGAGCACCAACGAGGTAGGATTTGCCCCCCCACCCCAGGTGCCAGTGCCAATGCACACTTTAGACTCTCTGCTTCCAGCAGTGTTGGCAGTGAGGGGGTTCAGCTGATGAAAGCTGTTTCCTCCGTGCCCTACTCACCTTAGGGAGGAGAAGAGCCCCCACCCCTTTTTCTTTACAGAGCAGCTCCACAGGGGCAAATCTGTCAGGCTCCATGGTGATGCCTAAGTGGTTTCCCACCCACGCCCCTTGCTAGCACTATGAGTCACCATCCAGCACCGAGGTGGTGGCCGTGGGAAGGGTGTTCCCTCTCCGGCTGCAGAAATGCTGCTGCAGGATTGCTCCAGGAAGCCAAAACCAAGTCCCATGTTAAGCACAGCTACCCTGCTTATGCAACTTTTGACATTGTTCAAAAGCAATGTTAATGTTCTTAACTTCCATTTGCCGGGAGTTCTAGAGAGCTGGCCCAGCCCAGACCTCATATTCTGCTTCCAGCAGCCCAGGCAGAGGGTGGTATCCGCATTTGACAGATGGGGAAACAGATGTACCTGAGGCCACAGGACTAGGACGACACTCCCAGCCTGGCTCTCTGCACCAGTCCTAAAAACTCCCCATTCTGGCCATCCTAGTTAGCTTTGGGAGCCAGAGACAGAACAAAGCAGGTAAATATGATACATTTTATTCTTTCTCAAATGAAATGTAATTGTTAGCATTTATGTCCCATTGCTGGAATGGAAGTTTGAACTCTAATTTCTGATAAAAATCTATTTCTGTCCTATGAGCTAATTAAGAATCAGAACTGAGCTCCAGGAGGCTGTATGTTGGGGGAAAGGAGGAGTAGAAAATATTTGCGTAGTCATTCAGGGGATTTTTGCTTGTTGGCTGCCTTCAGCTGGAGTGCTCTTAATGAAACACTTCTACGTCTTGCCCAGGCCAGAGAGAAATAGCCACAAACAAGAGTGGACAGGGCAGAAAGGATCCACATGCATTTCCACCCACCTCAGTCCTGTCTAATCCTTAAACTCACTTGATCCAAGTCTGGAAAAGCCAGACTGTACCTTTCAGTCAAAGAACCAGCAGGCTGAGTTGTATCCTGCCAGCAGCCTGGCCTGGTTGGGGTTTATGCTCTGTGTCAGGCATTGGCCACTACACATAACAGCTTCCTTCTCTCCCAGAGCCACTGTGAATGTTTTGTCTGCACCATGACCTCACCCACCATGGATTTCCTACTATTTAAAACTCTTCTACAACTAATTCTGTAGACTTTGGGGTCGCATTGGTCCCTGCCATAATCAGAAGAGTGTGTGATGTTGGTGCCCAGGCAGCCTGGGTTCCTGGAATGGACACATTAAGTCTTGACAGGCTTCCAGTAAAATGAATTTTTGTGTATCAGAACCTGTTATTCTAGTTGACTTTCATTGGAGCATTTCAATGATTATGTGTCCTTCTGAAAGGGACAAGAGATCCATACCTCAGATTGCACTAGATCTTTTTTTTAAAGAATTACATAGAAAAAAGCATGCTTTCTAAAAACAAATAAACATCTAATTGACAGAATGAGGATCCATGAAGGAAAAAATACAAGGGGGGAACCCAAAAAAACCTGGAATGTATTTATAAAATATCGTGTATTTATTCTTACATGTTTACACTTCAGTCACCTTCAATGTACTCTCAAGACATTTGATGCAATACACCTATTGAGATGGTTTTTTCACTGCTCCAAACAGTTTTTGAATTTGTCAATTTTGATGCCTTTTAGTGCTTCTGCCATTTGTTTGTTTGTTTGTTTGTTTGTTTAACCTTATCCATTTCGGCAACACATTTCCCATTGAGTACTTTTTCTATCCAGGGAAACAAAAAGAAATCACTTGGGGTGAGATTGGGTGAATAAGGAGGATGGGGCATGGGGGTAATATTGTTTTTGGTCAAAAATTGCTGAACGCTCAGCACCATATGGGCAGGTGCACTTGTAAATCACCTATCAAGAAATGGGCAAATGCATTGAAAGAGTCTTCAAAATTAATTCACTGAGGCCAAACCCAGCCTCTCACCACAACACCAGCATGAGCACTGATATAGATGGGTTCCTAGAACACTCACCTAGCAGGGGAAGCCTGTACTACAAGGGGCTTTCCCTCCAGAAGATATTTACAGTTTCTTGGGTCCCCCCTCATCAAAATATTGTTTTATAGTTAAGTTACTCATGGGGTGACTGAAAAGGAAACAGCAGTCTGCAGAAGGTAAAATGCTCTAAGTTCCAAAGTGGTCCTTAGTCTTTGATGAAGGGTCTTGTTCCATCTCTGCTATTTGCTTAGGTTCTAATTCTCAGGAAAAAAATCATTAATATGTCTTATCAGCTTCCCTTTGAAGTAAATATTTATTGTTTTCACATTGTTCACAACTCTTCAGTTGCTCATTCTAATGAAATTTCAGAAGCTCTGTTCTCTGTGGGTAGTGAGCCACAAAACACTCACTTGGGCTGAGTCCCCAGACCTGTCTTGTAATAGAAGTCATTGTTTTTATGGATTCCTTGGGGCTCTTAACAGAATGTGACAACACAGCAAGATATTAGAAATCAGATGGAATTTGGAGTCAGACCAAAATTTATTTGCTATGTGGCCTTAAGTAGGTGACTTAACCTCTCTGAGCCATGTGGCTCCCTCCCCCAATTCCAGTGTTACCAGACAAGGTCAGTTACCCATCTTCATGCTCCCCTACACTTGTCCTGGCTTTTGTTCAACACACTGAGCTATACAGTTCCCTTGTCTACTTCTCCATTTTTCACAGGTCCCAAGAGTTCCCGGGGGGCAGAGTATTGTTGATTCTGTGTCCCAGTGCCCAGCACAGTGTCTGGCAAGGAGCAGAAAACAGGGCTTTGTGTGGATGGGAAGAAGGAAGGAAAAAAGGTTGGAGGGAGAAAGGAAAAGTAGGGGGAAATACAAACTTTAAGCTCCAATGCAACTCACAGTTATTTATTATAACTGTGGACTAGTCTAAGTGATAAGATATGGTAAAAATGGTAATATTGCTGCCACATATCACTTCCCACTTTTCAGCACTGACATTACCATCATTTATAGTTAACACATATTGAGCACTTATTTAGACATGTAAGTCTGTTCACCCTCCCAGTGCCCTGTGAGGTAGGCACTACCATGGTCCTCCATTTGACAGGTGACGGAGCAGAGCTAAGGAGAGGATAAATCACTCACCCACATGACACAGCTAGCACATGGTTAGAGCCTGGATTTGAGCCCAGGTCCCTAACTAAGATTCCACAGCCAGTACATTTAAACAGTGTGCCCCCAGCACCCAGGTCGAGGCTTGACAAGTAGTTGATTTCAATAAAGAGAAGGAAGGAAGGAAGGAAGGAAGGAAGGAAGGAAGGAAGGAAGGAAGGAAGTTAGTTAGTTAGTTAATGTTCCTCCATGGCCATCCTCTCATTAGACTCTGAATCTTAGTTTTAGTTCTTTATTCTTGGCATATGTGGTGATTAAAACAAAAAGTCTAAGCTCCCTTGGGCCTGGGTTCACGTCTGGACTTTCCATATCACCCTGGGAAAGTCACTTCTTTCTGAGCATTAGCTTTAGTCCCATGCAAATGGGAATAATATTAGTGTCTTCCTTTCCCAGTCTGTGTTCTCCCAGAAGCAAACCACAAGACAATAATTTAAGTGCAAGTAATTTATGTAGGAGGCACAGGAATGCTGGTAAGGGAGTGGGGAAGTGAGACAAGAAAGAGGAGATATTTTCAGGAAAGTTAATTACCCCTGTGGGCACCTGGGGCACAATCACACTGGGGACTCTGGGAGCTGATATAGAGCCCATAGCTCAGTGTTCCCACTGGAGGAGCAACAGTGCTGAGGTAGTGATACACAACTCCCATTAGTCATTGCCTGAGGGTTGCTGGAGTGGGAGGAGTGGTAACACTTCTCTAGAACTTGCCCACCAGAAAAGGCCCCCAGACAAAGAGGTGCAGATACTATGGGGGGAATTGCACCATAGTGGTTAGTTAGATCTGTGGGATTATGGGCTGGGCAATAGCAGCATCTCTGAACTCTTAGCATCACTTGAGGATTAAGTATTTTCTTAATCCACTTGGAGTATACACTCTGGTACCTGTTGAGCATTCGATGAATGGCAGCCTCAAGGGGCCCTTTTCCTCTGTGTGATACAAAACAGATGACCTTGGGATTTGCTCCTTAGAACCCTGTCACCAATCTACAAGCAGTGATGTGGTCCTACTGAGTGCCAGGGGCTCCAGCAGTGAGCGTAGCACGCAGTATCCTGGCCATCCATTGTTCCTGACCCCTCCTGTCTGACAAAGGATGAATGAGAAATGACAGACATGCCTCTGGTAATGATTGGCACAGTGCTCAGAGTGGTGAGGACCATGGGACCTGCCTTGTCCCACCCCCTCACTTTACAAAGAGGGACTCAGCCCAGAGCACATGGCTGAGGGGGAAAGAGCCAAGACTGGATCCTCATCCAGTGCTCCTCCCAACTGCCTTTGAAGTGGGTGTCACACGTGTGAAGGGCGTTGTGTAAACCCTCCAACTGGGGCGCCCAGTGATTATTTTTGTAACAGGGGAAACATGTTCTCTGCAAATGCCTAAACAGAAATTCCCTGTGTGTGGTTTCCCTCCCAGCTTTGGCACAAAATGATTTTGCTTACAAGGCACTTCAGCTTCTCTGGACAGGTGTCTGGGAAGTCCATGCCTGCAACTTCCTGGGAGACAATAGTTTAGAAGTTTCATGAAACGAATGCATAAGAACAAGGATCCTCCCTGCCATGGGCCAGTCTGTGGCCTTAGGCTACTCTCTATTCCTCTCTAATCCCATTTCCTCATCTGTGGAATGGAGGACTGTGAATGAAACAGTGGGCATGAGAGAGATTTGGGAGATGTAAATTGCCTACATCTTATAGGTAGGGGAGTATTATTATCATTGTTGTTGATATTGTTGTTAGAAATAGTATGACCTTGGACCAGCCATTCTTCTCTCTATGAATCCTCTATCCTTCTCCCCATTGGCTGTTATGAACCTCAAAGGACCAGGAATGTGAAGGGAACCCCCAAAACCTGCAGCCATAGAATAACTTGTCAGGTTTGAAAAAAATCGTATATCCCAACTCCTTTTAATAGCAAAACTGAGGCCTGGAGAGGGGAGAAGTCTTGCCTAAGGCCACCCAGCCTCAGTGGCAGTCAACTTTGGCAAATGGGCTCACCACCCACAGCTCTCCCCCACATCTTCAAAGAACTTGGCCCACACTGGTCCCCCTGCCCCCCATGCCCATATGATTGACTGGCCCAGCCAGGGAAGCCTGGGAGGGCACAGGCCTCTTGCTGCTCAGTTCCCAGCTGCAGGTGTATTCCTTTCTGCAGCCATTCAATGTATCTGCCTCTGAGTTGGTGTGTGGCAAATGGCTCAGCAGAACTGAGCCTCAGTTTATTATTGACTCAAAGAGACCATCACACAAGTTCAGAGCACTTTCTGATGGAGGCAGCAGGTGTGGAGCATGGGAAGTAGAACTACTGGCTTTGGAAGCCACACAGCCTGGCTTGGCCACCTTTAGGTGTATACATTCAGATATGTGGTCTTACCTCTAAGAGCCTCAGTCTCCCCATTTGTAAAATGGGCAATAAGGTGAATAGGCCTTATTGTGGAGGCCATACCTCCACAATCTGATAGGCAAGTGGCTTCATAGCAGGAGAGAATGCAGATGTGGTGGGGGGGTGGACTTTGGGGGGCAGATTTCTATTTCTAGAGAGAGGAAGTGATGGAAAAATGGGGACCCCAGGAAGGAAGAGTCCCTGGCAGGCCCCATGTCTGGGCCTGGTGTGGATCTGTCCAAGGTGCTGCCCCTCCATGCCCCTCCCCACCCCCTCAAGTAGGAGCTGAGTAGCCCTAGTTGTGTGGAGAGGCTGGCGACTGGGCAAAGGGGCCTGGGACCTGGCCCCTTTCTCTATTCTCAGTAGGTGACCCTGTACAGAAGGCTGCGTGGGGTTGGACTGAAGTGGGCAAGGGGCACCCTGAGGGGGGCTTCAGTCTGGAGACTGAAGGCTGGGAAGCAGGGGGCTGTCTGATGCCTCCTTCCTTCCCACTCTAGTCCTCTGGTGGAGTAAAGCTGATGGGCACCTATCAGGCACTAAACTCCAGCCTCAGGGGGCAGTCAGATAAACATTTAAGGAGAGGGGCTCTGAGGGTGCTGGGAAATGAGCAAGCTGGTCTTCCTATACTAACATGCCACATGCTAGTGTGTTGTCTTACATGCATGTTTACTCTAGAAAATGAGGAAATATAGAAAGACATTTTATAGAAAAATCAAAAACCTTAAATACCACCAATATTGACATATGGGAACACTGTATCTTTTAATGTTATATTTTTCAACATTATGTCTTTTTTATACTATAAACATAAGTTTCTTCTTGGGGTCAGGAAAATTGATATCCTAAATTTTTTTCCCATTCTCTACTCTGCTTTTTTCGCTTGAGGTTTTTAAGAAATTTTCCTGAGTCATTCAAAATATTTGAAAACAATGCTTTTTGATAGATGCATGATATTCTATTTTATGGCTGCTCAGTAATTTACTGAACTAACACCTTAGGATTGAACATTAAGATTTTGTCCAAATTAGTGCCATGATTTAAAAGTAAAAACACTGTGATAAATATGTTTATGACAAAAATGTTGTTCTCATTTCCAATTATTTCTATTAGAATATGCTCTTAAAAAACAAAATTACTAGCTCAGAGACTGCATATTTTTCTTTTATTTTGTTTTCAATATTGTATTTTGACACATGCGAAAAAATTAGGTAGCATATATGTTAGTTTAATAACACAGTGTATACCATGGACCCACAACCCAACCCAAGAACCGGAATGACACCAATCATTTGCCTATTCCTGTGTGAGTGTCCCCATCCCAACCTCTGTTTCTCCCCCAAGAAATTACTATCCTTTTCATTTATCATTTCTTTGCTTTTTCTTTCTATAGACTGTATTTTTAGAGCAATTTTAGGTTCACAGCAAAATTGAGCAGAAAGCACATTAAATGCCCATGTGCTGTTTTTCTTAAACATTTTTATCTTGTGGGTGTATGCTTACACTACCTATTGTTTAGTTCTGCTTTTGTGTTAGGTCTTTGAAATGGCATCACACAGTCTGCAACCTTCTGAGATGCTTCTTCTAGGCAACGTTGCTACCCAGACTCATCCATGTGGTGGCTGCAGCTGGAGCTGATGCATTCTTGTTGCTGTATAGTATTTCCTGGCATGAAGATATCACAGTCTGTTGATTCATTCTCCTGCTGGTGGGCATGTAGGTTGTTTGTAGGGTTCAGCTCTTGCAAACAGCATTACTGGGAACATTCTTGGCCATGGCACCATTCACTTAGAAAAGGAACATGAGAGGGAAAACAGATTTGGGAGGGGACTGAATCAAGAGTGGAATATGGACAAGCTTGATTTGAGATGTCTGCAGACCATAAACTGATTTGACTTCTGAGGAGAGCTGCAACAAGCAGCATCTTATGGGCTTACCTGAGCTAAAGTGTGCCATTTCTCAAGCCTAGCTGCAGAAGTCAGTGATCTTGGGCCTGTGGGCACAAGTAACACTCTCTGCTGTGCTCACCTTCAAGAAGGCAAGGTTTATGAAGAGAGCAGCTCCTCCACCTTTCAGTCTCTGTGCCATTAAATCTGAGCATCTGTAAGTGTGAGGCAAGTGTCTCTGATGGAACCCAGGAAGATATTAGGTAGTATACAAGAAAAGCCCATCACCTGATGGGAAAACTAATCTGTTTTCGGTTCTCCTTCCGTCTTCCAGGTCACATCAATGCAAAAGGCACTAGTGTATCTTTAATTACAGCCTCATACCTCCTAAACATTGGCTGAACTCTGAGCAGAGAGTAAGCCAATTTTGGGCTCAGAGGCTTGGGGGGGCAATCAGATTCACTACATGGAAGAACCTTTTGTTATATTTCTTTGTTGTGGTCATCTTTTATTTGTGGTGAGTGGTACTGGTTTTCCACTGATGGCAGTGACAACGTTTCCTTTTGAAATAATGTGTTTAAGTTTTAATTAAGCAAATTATTAAGGAAAAAACCATGGGATCAATTAAAGGACAGAAAATAACCATCCTAACAGTATATTCGATTGACCCAGGGTTGGGAAACACTGATCTCAATTAACCATTCTCAACTTTCTGACTCAGAACCCTTTATAGTCTTAAAAATGATTGAAAACCCCAAAGAGTTTTGCTCATGTGAATACTTTACATATTTACCATGTTAGAAATTAAAACTGAGGTTTAATATTTATTTATTTATCCACTTAAAATCTCACTAATAAACCCATTGTGGTAACATATACAACATATTTCATTTTAAAAAAATAACTATATTTTTCAAAACAAAAAAATGAGTGAGAAGAGTAATATTTTATATTTTTGCCAATCTTTGTAATGACTTAATTGAGGGCAGCTGGATTCTCATCTGCTTCTGCATTCAATCTGTTGCCATATGATGTTTTGATTAATGTATATGAAGAAATTCCAGCCTTGCAGGGATGTGTGGTTGGAAAGGACAGAAGTATTTTAATAACCCTTGAAGATAATTGTAGATATTCTTCTTTATAGTACACCCAAACTCAACAAGTGATGGTATATTAGTTTGCTACAGCTGCCTTAACAAAATACCACAGAGTGGGTGGCTATAACAACAGAAATGTATTGTCTCATAGTTCTGGAGGCTTGAAGACTCAGATCAAGGCTTTGGCTGGGTTGGTTTTTTCTGAGGTCTCCCTCCTTGGTTTGCATGTGGCTGTCTTCTTGCTGTGTCCTCACATGGGTTTTCCTCTGTGCATAGACATCCCTGGTGTCTCTTTGACTGTCCAAATTTTCTTTACTTGTAAGGACACCGGTCAACTAGGGCCCACCTAAAATGACCCCATTTTAACTTAATCACCTCTTTAAAGGTACTGTCTCCAAACATAGTCACATTCCAGGTACTGGGTGTTTGTTAGGACTACAACATATGAATTTTAGAGGGGACACAATCCAGCCCATAACAGGTAGCATCTTAAAAATCATTTGCAATGAAGAACCTGAAGGTATCTCAATGAATTTTCTTGCTGTGCATTAAAATCCATTTTCTCTTCTTACAGTTCATTGAATCTGTTACCCATGCCTGCTTTTATAACACCATTCATTGGTCATTTAGAAAATATCAGCTCACTGAGTTACACAGATCTTTGAAATGTTTGTACATTTTGTTACATAAGAGTTGTAAAAGTCACATCCATAATGTTACCACTGACCTTGTCAGAAATGTTTTTACATCTTGGGAAGCTCTCAAAATCATAATAGCAGATACAAGTTTTCCAAAATTCTGATTTTCACTTTGAAATCTCAAAGTTTATCACTGACAACTAAAATTATCAGTTGTTTTCCTTGAAGCAGTAGGCTTACCTTGCTCATTTTTGAGAAAATATCTGCCAAATACCCAATTCTAAATAGCCTTCATTTGTCAGTCTTTCCCTTACATAAACAACAACATTTCACAAAAACAGAGGCTAATTCAGCTCTCAATTCAACTGGCAGCATGAGAACTTTCCCTCCAACACCTATCATACTTCGGTGTACAGCAGACATGCCCTATGAATACTTCCCCTTTCATGTTCTCAAGGGTTGAGATTTAATAAAATTAATAACTTTTCCTGCTTCGCCCAGAACATTCCTAAGTGAAGCTGGCATTTTTGTGCCACACTGTATGGTGAGGAAGAATGTGATGGCTATGGGTACCATTTGGTACCACTCCCTTGATTTGTGCTAGGGCACCAGCAGGTTTACTCACCATTGCTTCTTCATCAGCAGTGCAAATATCAGCACAGTGAAGATGGCAAATAGCATCCTAATGTTATTAGGAAAATAATTTTGACCTCTCAGCTCCCCTGAAAGGGTGTTAGGAACCCTCAGGGGTGTGTGGACCACACATTGAGAACTTCTGACCTACATAAAAATACAGAGAAGATTTGGGGCCAGGCAAGGTAGACCCTCAAAAATGACATTGGTGCCAGAGTCACAAGGCCTTGGTGTGATCCAGGCTCTGCCAGTGTAGAACTAAGTGGCTTTAAATAAGTCACTGCCCTTGGGGAGCCAGATACTTCACACAAAAAAATTGTGGGTACATCTTGCTTCCCAGAGTTATGGAGGGGAGGGGGTAAGGCCCTGACTTGAGAGCCTCTTATAAATGGTAATGCACAGCCCAGTGGGAGGAGTCAGCAGCAGTGGGGAATGAGGCAAAGTTATGAACTTTCATATCCTGGCTTAAGCCATTTATGATTAGAAATAGGGCTCAGCTTCCTGTATTCCCCTGAAAAGACATGAGAGGGCTAGGCCTGGAGACCCTGAAAAAGACCCAGTTGGGTTTCTAGTTTTAACAAGTTGACATCTTTGGAGCTTAGCTTCAGGTCTCCAATTCCCACATCTAAAAGCCCAAATTTTCTGTTGTTTCCTTCTGGGCACTCATCTGAGTCAGGTAGAAAGCTGGGATCCCATGGGAAATAACAAGCATTTCAGAAGATCTGATTCGATTAGCAGTGTCAAGAAGATATAGGTGATCTGGAGAAGTCCAGGGAACTAGGAAGCACTTGTTAAAAGGTCTTGAGGTGGACTTTTACTTCCAGGAAGATGGAATAGAGGTACTTCTTATTCCACTCACCAGATGCAACTAAAACCCTTCAACATTCTACATAAAAATCTAAAAGAAGACAGATCTGCTAGGGATCTCAAGACCCAAGAAACAATATAATAGTGAGTTCCTGGGCTTTCTTTTTGCCTCACATATCCCAGAGTTAGAGCTGAAGAACACAGAAATGAAAAAAATGCCAGTGGGTAAGCAATAAAAAATTTAAACCACCAACAAAATCCTGCTTTTTCTAGCTAAAGAATGAGGAAAGGGGCAACAGTTTTAGACAAAAACTTCTCTACTCCAGCCAAACACCATAAAAAACATTGTGGCTCCCACCCCCACCAACAAAGATCCAGTGGAGAAACTAGATTCCACCTTCATTAGGCTATAATGAAGGCACCCCCAAATCACCCACTGGGGTGGTGTCAGAGAAGTCCAAGTAGGGAGTCAGGACTTTCATTCCTCACTGGATAGTAACAAGACCTCACCCCCACAATTCATGGTTTCAGTGGAGTAGTAACATGACACTCCTACCCTTCCCATCCAGGAAGGTATCAGTAGAGTCCTCATGGGGAGCTGGAGTTCCCAACCTCCTTTCCTGTACTGAAGTAGAGTCAGAGGAAGCCAGCTGAAATAGAAGGCTTAAATAAGATCCAGAGGCTCAAAACATAATATCCCAAATGCCCAGGCTTCCGATGAAATATACTTGTACCAAGAACTAAGACAGTCTCAAACTGGATAAAAAAAAAAAAAAAGACAATCAGTAGATGTAGATGTCAACCTTGAGATGACAGAGATGTTATTTTATCTGACAGATTTTAAAGCAGCCATCATAAAAATGCTTTAAGGAACAGTTATGAACACACTTGAAACAAATTAAAAAATAAAAAGTCTCGGCAAAGAAATAGAAGACATAGAGAAGAACCAAATGGAAATTTTGGAACTGAAAAATGTGATAACTGAAATTTCATTAAAAACTTAGTGGATATGCTTAATAACAGACTGGAAGGAACAGAGGAAAGAATTGTTGAAGTGGAATATAGAACAATAAAAATTACCTAATCTGAATAACAAACTAGAATAGAATAAAAAATGAGCTTGTGAGACTATAACAAAAGATCTAACGTGTGTCTCACTGAACTCCTAGAAGAAGATAAGACAGTGGAGCTGAAAAAGTATTTGAATGGCTAAAAACTTCTCAAATTTGGCAATAAATAAATAAATCTATTTATTTCATGAAGATGAGAAAACTCCAAAGAGAATAAACCCAAATTAATCCACACCAAGATATAAAATAATTAAACCTCTCAAAACTAAAAGCAAACTAAAATCTTTAAAGCAGTGAGAGAGAAACAACTCACTTATCAGGAGAAAACAATTTGAATGATAGTGGATTTCTCATGAGAAACCATGTACACCAGGAGGAAGTGGCACAATTTTTTTCAAATGCTGAAAGAAAAGAACTGTCAAGTAAGAATTCTATATCCAGCAAAACAATTCTATAGGAATTAAGGGAAAATCAAGACATTCTCAGATGAAAAAAAAAAAATACTAAGAGAATTTGTTGCTACAAAATCTACCCTAAAACAAGGCTAAAAGAAGTTCTGCGGACTTCCGGCCAAGATGGAGGCATAGGGGGACACACTGTGCCTGCTCTCACAACAAAGATTAAGGATAACAAAAATATAGAACAAAAAAACAACCAGAACAGATACAAAATTGAATTGTATGGAAGTCCGACAACGATTCACCCAGACCAGTAAGAGGGGTGGAGTTGGCAGCTGGCGGAGAGGGGTCGCAGCAGGAAAAAGCAGTGGCTAATGGTCCCAGACACACAGGCAGCAGTTACCGAGTGCGGGGAGGCAACAAGCAGACCAAGCGAGGCACACAAGGTGGCTGACCAAGATCACACATTCAAGCACAGATAAACCAGACAAAAATGGGCAGCAAGACAGACTGCACAATGCAGGGCCCCAGCGCCAGGAAATAAAGCCTAAAAGTACTGATTGAAAACACTTGTGGGGGTTCAGGTGTCGGGAGAGAATCCCAGCCTCACAGGAGAGTTCGTTAGAGAGACCCACAGGGTCCTAGAACATACACAAGCCCACCCACACGAAAATCAGCACCAGAAGGACCCAATTTGCTTGGGGAAATCGGCAGAAGGGACTGGAATCTGAGAGAGCGCAGAGCAAACACCATTGTTCACTCTTGGACCCTGCCCCCACATAGAGCATCACAACCCAGCAACTGGTTGCTCCACCCTTGTGAACACCTAAGGCTCCACCCCTCACTACAAAACAGCCACGACCAGAGAAAAAAACAACAACAACAAAAAAAATGGCTCAAATGGGAGAACAGATCAAAGCCCCAGAGCTAATTCATCTAAGTGACCAAGAGATAGCCAACCTATCAGATGCACAGCTCAAAGCACTGGTAGCCAACCTATCAGATGCACAGTTCAAAGCACTGGTGATTAGGAAGCTCACAGAATTGGTTGATTTTGGTTGCAAATTAGATGAACAAATGAAGGCTACAATAAGTGAAATGAAGAAAACACACAGGGAACGAACAGTGATGGGAGGAAAACTGGGACTCAAATCAATGGAGTGGACCAGAAGGAAAAAAAGAAACAACCAAACAGAAAAGAAGGAAGAAACAAGAATTCAAAAAAATGAGGAGAGGCTTAGGAAACTCCAGGACATCTTGAAACGTCCCAACATCTGAATTATAGGGGTACCAGAAGGGGAAAAGGAAAAGCAATGAGTGGAAAAGTTATTTGAACAAATAATAAAGGGGAACATCCCCAATCTGGCAAAGGAAATAGACTTCCAGGAAGTCCAGGAAGCTCAGAGAGTCCCAAAGAAGTTGGACCCAAGGAGGAACACACCAAGGCACATCATCATTACATTAGCCAAGATCAAAATGAAGGAGAGAATTCTAGAAGCAGCAAGGGATAAGGGCACAGTCACCTACAAAGGAGTTCCCATCAGACTGTCTGCTGATTTCTCAAAAGAGACCTTCCAGGCAAGAAGGGGCTGGTAAGAAGTATTCCAAGTCATGAAAGTCAAGGACCTACATCCAAGATTGCTCTATCCAGCAATGCTTTCATTTAGAATGGAAGGACAGATAAAGTGCTTCTCAAATAAGGTCAAGTTAAAGGAGTTCATCATCACCAAGCCCTTATTCTATGAAATGTTAAAGGGACTTATCTAAGAAAAAGAAGATAAAAAATAGGACAGTAAAAAGACAGCAAACTCACAGATATTAACAACCACACCTAAAACAAAAGCAAACTAAGCAAACAAGTAGACCAGGAGCAGAAACACAGAAATGGAGATCACATGGAGGGTTTGCAACAGGGGAGTGGGAGAAGGAGAGAGGGGGGAAAGGTACAGAGAATAAGTAGCATAGACAGTGGGTAGAAAATAGACAGGGGGAGGGCAAGAATAGTGTGGGAAAAGTAGAAGCCAAAGAACTTATGACACAGGGACATGAGCTAAAGGGGGGAATGTGGGTGGGAGGGGGTGTGAAGGGTGGAGGGGAATGATGGGGGAGAAATGAGACAACTGTAATAGCATAATCAATAAAATATAATTTAAAAAAAGAAGTTCTACAAACAGAAAGGACACAATTTTTAAAAAGAAATCTTGGAATATCAGGAAAGAAAAAAAGAATCTGGTAAGCAAAACATGGGTAAATGCAACATTCTTTCACCACTTGAGCTTTCTAAATTATGTTTGATGATTAAAGCAAAAATAACACTTTTAGATATGGTTGTAAGTGTATGTAGAAAGAACAGAAAACAAAAAAATAAAATTGTAGACTTAAATTTTAATGTATTACAATAAATCTCCAAACCAGATAGTTTCACTGGAGAATTTTACTAAATGTTTAAACATTAACACCAATTTTACACAATGTCTTTAAGTAAATGGAAGAGGAAGGAACACTTTCCAGTTCAATTCATGAAGGTAGCATTACCCTAATATCAAAACCAGATGAAGCAGTAGAAAAAATAAAAATAAAAACTACAGACCAACATCCCTCATGAATATGGATGTGAAAATCTTTAACAAAACATTAGCAAGTAGAATTCAACAACATATAAAAACAGTTATGCCTTATCATCAAACAGGGTTTATTCAAGGACTGCAAGTTTAGTTCAACATTAAAAATATTAATTAATATAGTCTACTATTTTAATGGGCTAAAGAAGAGAATTCATATGACATATCCATCAACACAAGAAAAGCATTTGTTAAAATTCAACATTGATTTATGATATAATGCTCAAAAAATAGGAATAGAGAACAACTTCCATTACTTAATGAAGAATATCTACAAAAAAACTACATCTAACATAAATCTTAATGGTTAAAGACTAAGTGTTTTCCCTTGAAATTAGAAACAAGGCAAGGATGCTAGCTCTCACCACTTATATTCAAATAGTGCTGGGAATACTAGCCAGTACAATAAGACAAAACATACAGATTGGAAAGGAAGAAATAAAACTGCCCATATTTGCAGATAATTTCAGTCTCTACATAAAAAAATCCCAAAGATTCTACAAAAAAAAGAAAAATCTCTTGGAAGTAATAAGTGATTTTAGGAAGCCCACAGGATACAAGATAAAAATAGAAAAATGTATTAAATTTCTATATACAAGACTTATATGCTGAAAGCTACAAAACACTGAAGAAAGAAATCAATGAATATCTAAATAAATGAAGTTACATAATGTGTTCATGAATTGGAAGACTCAGCAAAGTTAAGATGTCAGTTTTCTGCAATTTCTACCAAAATCCCAGCAATATTCATGTAAATATAAAAATAATATTCTGAAATGTATATGAGAAAGGCAAAAGAGATAGAATAGCTGAAACAGTTTTGAAGAAGAATAAATTGAAAAGAATCAGGCCACCTGATTTCAAGATATATTACACAAAAATCTAAACTGTATGATATTGATAGAGAGATGACATATAGAACAATGGAATGGCATACATGATCTATAAATAGAGCTACACAAATAAGCCCAGCCAATTTTTGATACAAAAACAATTCAGGGAGGAAAGGTGATAATCTTTTAACCAATGGTTCTGAAGCAACTGGACATCCATGTGTTTAAAAAAAAAAAAAAAAAAAAAAAAAACTCTCACACCTGATACAAAAATTAACTCAAATGGACCGCTTAAATGTAAAATGTAAAAGTATAAAACTTTTAGTAAAAATATGTAAGAGGGAAATCTTCAGGATCTTGGGCTAGGCAAAGAGTTCTTAGACTGGACACCAAAAGTATGATCCATAAAATAAAAAAAAATGATAAATTTAGCTTCACAAAAATTAAAAGCTGTGCTCTACAAAAGACTGTTAAGAGAATGAAAAGACAAGCTACGGATTGGAGGGGAATATTTGCAAACCACAAAATCTGACAAAGTACTGGTATCTGACATATATTTTAAAAATTCTCAAAACTCAACAGTTTCAAAAAATAAAACAATCCAATTAAAAAATAGGCAAAAGTCAAAGAAACATTTCTCCAAAGAAGATATATGGATGGCAAATAAGCACATGAAAAGATGTTGTACATCATTAGTCATTAGAGAAATGCAAATTAAAACCACACACACACCTATAGAATGGCTAAAATAAAAAATAACACCACCAAATGGTGACAAGGATTCTGAAAAACTGGATGATTCATACATTGCTGGTGAAAATGCAAAATGGTACAGCCACTCTGTAAAAATTTGAAATTTCTTTAAAAATAAACAAAACCAACTAAACACACAAGTACCATGTGACACAACAATTTCACTCTTGAGCATTTATCCCAAGTAAACAAAAACTTATATCCGCATAAAATACCTGTACACAAGTGTTTGTAGCAGCTTTACTCAAACAGCCAAAAACTGGTTGTGAATGGTTAAACAAACCATTAGTGGATGAATGGTTAAACCAACTGTGGTAAATCTATACCATGGAACAGTACTCAGCAATAAAAAACAATTAGCTATTGATAGACACAACAACCTGATGAATTTGCAGAGAATTATACTGAATGAAAAAAGCTAATCCCAAAAGGTTACATATAGCATGATTCCATTTTTAGAACATCATTGAAAGAACACTATTCTAGACATGGAGAACAGTTCTGTGACTGCGGGTTTAGGATTGAAGGTGGGAAAGAAATGAATGAGACTATAAAGCATCAGTCCAAGGAAACTTGTGATAGAACAGCCCTATATCTTCATTGTGGTAGTGATTACATAAAACTATATACATGTTAAAATTGCATAAACCTACACATATATACACATACACACAAATACTTGTAAAAGTAGATATTATTATTTCTGTCCTACAAATGGGAAAATGGAAGTTCAGGAAAGTTAAGCCACTTGGCCCAGAGCCTCTGTTTCTCTAAAGCACACACCCATGACCACTCAGCCACATTCCTTCTGCCCTTGCAGCCCACACCAGCCAGCAGACAGAGGACAGAGAGGTCCCATCTTGACACCCCTGCCAGCAGGTAGACTTGCTTCCATTAGACAGGGCTTGAAAGGGAGGGGGAACCTGGCAAGTTTTGATGAGGAAAGCAGGGGCTGGGTCCCCATTCAGCTGGGCCAGCTCTTAGGAGGTAGGTGAGAAGGGGCACCCCTGCTTCTCTCCTATCTCCACCCCTGCCCATCTCTGGCCACAGTCCAAAGCCAGTACATGGTGGATACTCCACACCACTCCTCCCATTCTACTCCTTCCTGACCCAGGTCCCCATCAAGTCACCCACCCCTAATCAATGCCATGTCCCTTTTCCAGAGCTGAACTTCATCACCCAGTCCCCAGAGCCAGCAAGACATGGGTCCCACTTTCAAAACCCTGATGCCTTTTATTTAACCGGAACACATGGAGGGGTGAGTTGAAGACTGGAGTTTTGCTGGGGGTGGGGTAGATCTGGGAAGAGGGCACTGTTGGGTTGCTGCTAATACAAGGTCAACTGAGTGGGAAAGCTCCGTTTGACAACAGCAACCTTTCCTCTGCCACTGTGGCAGGGACACATGAATTATTTATGCACCACTGTGCTGGTTTGGGAGAACTCCCCCGCATCCCTTTTGCATTTGCATAGGGAGTTTTGCAAAGGGAGTTTGGCACAAAAACAGAGAAAGAGAACAGCATCACATTATCATTACTTTACACCACAGTAAACAGTCTCAGTTCTCTAAACTGTAAAATGGGGATAATGCAGCATCTCCTTGTGAAGGCCAAACAAAGTTGATCCATGTGAAGTGCTTAGCAGAGTAACTGGAACATAGTGGGTGCTCAATAAATGCTTGTTGAGTAAACAGGGGTGCTAGGTGCCTAATACAGTTCAGTTAAAGGGCAGCCCTCTCAGGCTTCCAAAGCTGGCTGATATGGCAGCTCTATGAGATTTCTCTGGCTCCTAGCGGGGATGAAGCACATCTTCCTCCATACTCCCAAAGCCCTTTCTTTGGGCCTCTGTTATTACTGCCTTGCTCAGTTTGCCTTATGTTATATCTCTTCAAACTTCAACATCCATGCCCCACACCCCCATCCCAACCTCTGTCAAGGACCAGAGCTCACACTGCTCACATTTCATCATCAGACCCAACTTATCTGCTACAAGAACATCCTCTGAGCCAGAGTACAGAGTCATTATCTCATCTGACTTCCCAGTAGGTGTTTTTAGCCCTTTCACAGATGAGGAGACTGAGACCCAGAGTGAAGTCACTTCCCAGCCAGGAGATGGGAGAGCCAGGATGCAATTCCAAGATCCTGAGCTCACTTTCTATTATTGCACCCTGCTGGGGCGAAGAAGATGAGTAACTACAGACCAAATCAGGGAGGGAGCAGACAGGCAGACTGGCCTGGTGCCCCTGTCTCCCACCCTCAAAGACCACCCAGACGTCTTGCTTTGCTGAAGTGTTTTTTGCCCAAGCACTTTGGGACTAATCCAATTGTTTCCAAACACATTACATAATTGCTCACATATTTATTTAATGCCATCTCTTGAATATTAAACAATCAATGATACAGAACAGAAATATGGGTGTTTAAACACAGCAGCTTTTGACAGGCGTGGGTTGAGGAGAGACATCTATGTGAGCCATCCTATCAGAGGAGGAGGTGACATCTCCCCTTTCCTCTCCCTGAGATGAGGAAAGGCTTCCCAGGGGTTCCTGCTCCTTTATTATGTAATAAGATGCATTATCTCTTCCCTAAAGGATGGTTAGGGACAGAGTTTATCTGTTTATTAGTGTTTATCTGTTTATTAGTGTTATGCTTTTATTCAACACAGGGTGCCCTCAGAATGAAACACAACCCTTGTCCTCATGGTGCTGACACTCCAGCAGATAGGTGACCAAATAAATAAAGAAGATGGGTTCAGGGAATCACAAGCACTGCAAAGAGAACAAAACAGGGTGGCAGGGTGGGAAATGATGGGCAGTCACTGAGGAGGGAACTTTGGTCAGAGCTGTCACTGGTAGAAACAGCCAGCCGTGCAGAGGTCCAGGTCTTGATGAAGAGCAAGGAGGGCAGTGGGCTAGGGAGGGGTGAGCAAGGGCCATACATAGGTGATACAGGCAGAGGAGTACCTGTCCGGGGCTAGTTGGGCCAGGCCTAGAGTAATCCATGTAACATTTAAATTGTAATCTACGTGCAATGGCAAAACTATTGGAGGATCCCTAGCAATCTAATGAATGTTTGAAAAACATTTCTCTGTAGCTGGGAGAAGACTTGTGGGTGACAAGTGTGCCAGAAAGGTCTGGGTCAAAGTTGGGTCTGGATTGCTTGCAGGCTGCGGGGAGGTGGTCCGGGAAAACCTAGGGAAGGCATAGAAAGAACTACCCGGGCCTCAAATGCTAGTAGAGCTGTTCAAGGTGATCACAAGTCTGTCCCAGTCAGGAGTGGAGGGCCTGGCCTGACCCAGGAATCATAGCAACACTAATGATACAGATGATAATAATAGTACCTAGGATTTACTCAGTACTTACCATGAATCAGGCATTGGGACAAGCCCCCTATCCTCACCACCAGCTGGCAACATATGTAGTTTTATTATTCCCATTTTACAGTAGAGGGAAACAGAGTGTTAAGTAAAATACCCAGAATATCTCAGCAAGCAATAGCAAAGCTGGACCCTACACATATGGTCCTTAGTTCATATTGGCTGAAAGAATAACAACAACAATAGCGATCACTTAATTCAATGTTAGTTACATGCCAGGCTCTATTCTAAGTGCTTTTAAAAATATTAATCATTTAGTCTTCACAACTGCCCCATGAGGTAGTCACAACCACTATCCCCACCTTTTGATGGGGATAAAAGAAGAAACTGAAGCACAGAGTATTACCTCAGTTACCCTAGGTGGGATTTAAACCCAGGAGGTCTGCCTCTAGAGTCCAGGATTTTAGCAAAATGCAATGGAAGTGGAGGAAAGAGGGGAACCAGCAATCCAACTCAGCTATGTCTGCATTTTCAAGTCTGGGGTCAAGGCCATTGGCTAGCAAGCATTCAACAGCACCCCTCTAGGCTGGGCCTGGGGATGCAGGTGTGCGAGGTGGGGGCAGGCCCTCCCAGAGCCATTGGGAGACCATGAATGGCAGAACTGGCCTCCCTAGAGCATCTGGCTCCCCAGTGGCCAAAGAAGGGCCACCAAGAGCCTGACCTGCCTGGAACTGCAGAAATGAGCCATTGCAGCCTAAGTGGAATAATATCACCTCCTCAATCAGGGAATGGGGACATCCCTTCAGAGCATCCAGAGAGAAAAGAAACTGAGAGAGGTTAATGGAGTCTGAGAATATTTATAGGAAATGTTTTACTCTAAGTCTGTGCCACAATAACACCCAAAACATCCTCAATGGAAACACCTTGTAAGTAAAAATTACAAGCATCTTTCCTTATAAATAAATTTGATTGGTAGAATTTCCACATTGGAGCAATGTATTAGGCTGCCATAACTAACACCAATTTGCAAAGCAACTCATCCCCCTTCAAATGTGGACAGTAATTCCCACCTGCAGGGCAGTGGTGGCAGTGAGTCAATATATGTGAAGTGCTCTTGTGAAAGGTGAAAGCTTGTATGAAAAGAGGGTTTTAAAAGTACTCCAGGCTTCTTAAATGCCTTATCCATTTAGGCAGTTAGAACATTTCCTTCCTTCCTGTTTTCCTCAGTGAGAGAATGGAGAAAACACCCTCCCTCTGGCCAGAGTCTGAAATACAGGGGATGCAACAAAGAGCCTGAGTCCCTGGTACCAACCTACTAACCCCAGGAAGCTCTTCCGCCCAGGTTCTTTCCCCTGTTGGGGCGGGGCAGCAGGGTGGGCATGGTGTTTGACAGCCTGGCCACACAGCTCACAGTCCTGGCTGTGCAATTCTCTGCAGTTGTTTAAACACTCTCCCACCTCAGTGTTATGTTCTTAAAAAGGGAGTAAGAAGCCCTCCTTTAGAGGATTTTGGAAGGATTGAGTGGAAGAGAAATCCTGATGCGTCCAGCAGAGGGCCTAGGATATCAGCAGCTGCTCAGGTGGCCCCAGTGGGAACAATGGCTTCAGATTTTGAGGACCCCTGGCCCCTTTCCACTGGGATCATGTCAGTCTCTCTCAACTGCACAAGCACAGGGAATAGACAGTTTGCCATCTGTATTGTTTGCTGGTGTTGCTGTAACAAAGCACCTCCAACTGGGTGGCTTAAAGTAACAGATGTGCTATTTCACAGTCTGGAGGTCCGCTGGAAGTCCAACATCATGGTATTAACAGGGTTGGTTCCTTCTCAGCTCCGGGAGGGTGAATCTGTTCCAAGCCTCTCCCCTAGCTTCTGGGGCTGTTTAGTGGTGATCTTTGGAGTCCCGTGTCTTCCAAGTGTAGTTCCCTGATCCCCCTTCACATCCCCTGTGTATACCTGTCTCTGTGCTCAAATTCCCCCCTTCTGAGGACACCAATTGTATTGGGTCAGAGCCTACCCTGATGACCTCATCTTAACTTGCTTGCCTCGGTAAAGACCTTATTTCTAAATAAGTTCACATTTGCAGGTGCTGAGGGTTAGGATTCCCACATATTTTAGAGAGAGGAAGGGGTACAATTCAACCCATAACACTGTCATAATTGTTTGAAGCTGATTCTGAACAGTCTGTCAGTTCATTCATGACATTTCTCAAATTGACTCAAAGACAATTTTACATCATTTTTCAAAAGAGCAACGTGCTTCTCAAAATCATAGACTCCTTAACTTCCACAAGATTTCCCATCGACTCTTAGCATTAACAAACCCCACTATGGGTCTCTGGCCATTGAAGAGGAAGTAGGTTTGAACTGAGGTTTTTGTCAGCCCAATTGTGTGCCCGACTCTGGGAACACAAGAAGCCAGGGTTCCAGCTTTAGAGGAGGTCACAGGTGAAAGCCACAAGGACAGACAGGTAAGCAACTGGCTGTTACTGGGCAGGTGGGTGCTGGGGCCACCAGGACCCTTCCTAGAAATGATCTTCAAGTGTCAGGAGAAAAGGCTTCCTTCCTGGGCCACTTCCTGTCTGCCACCTTGAGGAAAGAAATATCCTCCTGAGAGCTCCGAGGACCACAGGAGAACCCCAGTTGCTCTTTGTGCTGTCAGATAACTGATCAGCCCATCAACTTTCATTCTGGGGTGAGACCCTGAGTCCCTGCCTACACAGGAAGTCCAGAAGTGCAGAAGAACCCAGAGCCCATCACCCCCATAGCTTCCTTAGTGTGGCCAGAGTCCCTGAGGGGTCTATAGTAGACTGCCCCTCTTGCCAGATCTTCATTCTTAAAATAGGCCCCACCCTGGACATTGGAAGTTCCCACAGCACTTGAACTGAGAGCAAACCACCTATATTTCCCACACCAGAGTGACCACTGAGGACAATGCACTATTAACTGGTCAGAATGCACAAGACTAGGCACATGCACACTAGGTGCTGGGTTCAAATCCCAATGCTACCAGTCTGAGCTCTGTGATCCTAGGTGAATCTTGCCACTTTTTCAGTCTGTTTCCCCATGTGCAAAGCAGAGATGGTTCTTACCTCACAGATGAGGGGAGTCTATAAAGGACCTCATGTGATGCTGGCCCCCCAGCAGGTACTCTCTCTCTTCTCCCTCTGGACCTGTGTCCTCCCCTTGTTTGCTTCCCCTGCAAACAAGGGTAGGAAATTGAGGCCCATTTGGACCAGGTGGGTTCTGGCCAGCTCTGTAGGGCTTTTGAAAGTGGCCTCCAGGAAGTCCACCATCTGGGCAGAAGAAACCTCCCAGTCACAGGCCTGCTCTGTCAGGAGCTGTTGTGTGACCTGGGGCAAGTACTCCCTGCTCTACCCAGGCCTGGTGGCTCAGGCCAACTGTGGTGAGGTGCCCCTGCCTCAGGGGCTGCCATGGGGGTTGCTGAGGGAACCAATACCCATGGGAGTTGTAATCATTTGCTCAAAGCTATTTGCTGCATCTAAGTCAAAGGCTACTATGCTCCCAGGTGTCACTGAGCTCCCTCAGCTTTCACTCTCAGCCTGGGGTTGAGGGCTCCCCTCCCCAGGGACAGTGGGAGAACTAAGGAGGGACCTGCCTTCCCTTCACTAGGTTGAGAAAAATAAAACTTGTAGGATCTTATTGTTAGAAGGAAACAAAGAATTCAACAATCCCACCCAGTGCTAGAAGTTTTATCCAGATTCCTTGACTGGTCACTTTTTAATTTCTTTCTGGTTACCTCCAAGGATGGGGACCTCACTACCTGGTGTGTGGCAAAGTATAGAGATGCTACACCATTCATGCACTTCATGTTCAGGCATTTTGTGTATAAATAACTCCTCACTCAAGGCCATTTGGCTCTTACTTTAGATACAATGTTAACAACTTGAGTTATCTGTTTTCTTAAGTTAGAGAACAGAAGACCCTTTTCAGGTTTCACCTGCCCAAGAACTGTCCCCAGTGTAACTTCCACCCCCCCTGAAAATTAATTGCTTTATCCTCTCTGTCTAGCAGCTCTTCAGATATGCCTCTATAGAATGTCTCATAACGTGTTTTATTTGGTGGTTTAGTTACATCTCTCCCACTAACCCCAAACTCTGCAAGAGGGTTAGGGTGGTGGGAAGAGCTTGCTTGGGGCTTTGACTCAAATAGGTCTGATATCCATGTCCTGTTTCCCCCTAGCTGTGTGACCCAGAGAAGTGGTCTAACCTCTCTGAGCACATGTATCAATCAATGTGTTCATGGTCCTTTCCTGAGCCAAGGGTCTTACTTATCTCTGTATCCCTGGTCCCTGGCACACAGTAGGTGCTTAGCATTTGAGTTAAGGAAGTACAAGGAGGCCACTGGGAGGGGTACATTATGAAGTCACAGGGCAGGGAGTTCGCTTCTGGAAACAAGCATACTGCAGTCATGGAGCTTGCAGAATGGAGCCAAGAGCAGAGACAAAACAGGAAAATAAGATGCACAAGCTTAAAATGTGCAGCAGTCTGGGGCTGCTTGGTGAAGGGACAGCAAACGTAGATATGCTGGAGGGGGGCATCACAACACCACCCAGCAGTCACCCCAAAGAAATCACTAGCGCTATGGGCCCTACACTGGCTTGTTCAACAGGGACATATGCATCTAGTAGCTGTGTGACTTAAACTGTATTTTAAAAAGCAAAAGAAGCTGGGAAGGAAAGGAAGTCACTGCATTGACTAAATAATATGTTTGCAGCATAGATGTTTAACTATTTGTCATATAGGAGCTGTTGTGATTAACAAAATATCAATTTGCTTAAAATGACAAAAATAGGGACGAATTCCTCATACCTGCAATGTTTAAAATCAAACAAACCTCGACACATAAAGGGGAAGATACAGGAGCCAGGAAAGCACTCATATGAAAATGCTATTCTCCAGTAATGTTGGAGAAAGGATACGGGCCCTACTTCATGGGAAACAAGAAACATTTTGTCCTGTGCTCTGTAAACCTGGAGAAAGCGGGTGGGCATGTTATGAGAGAACAAGCAAGGCGTATCATGAGGCCAAGAGACAGGGTGGGTGGGAGACTCTGTCATCATTTCGCTCTATAGTCCAGGGAGGCTTCCTGAAGGAGGTGAGATACAGGCTGTTTGGCCCAGGCCCTCCTCACTTCTCCTGGCCTGGCCTCCGCCCAGTGCTCATACTCATGTGGCCTGATTCCTTGGAAACCTCCATTCTTGGGTCCAGCCAGAGGCACACATGGCAGTCACCCTTTCAAGTTCCCAGGGCTGCTCTATACCAGTCAGTGTACAGGGAGTCCTCAGAACAAAAGCACTTCCAGGTAGCCAGGACTGGAGCCAGGCACCACTGATAGGATCAGAAACGTCAAGCGAATAGTGGCCCAGGAGGAAGCCGTGATAGAGAAATGCCTACTACTCACACTGCTTTTGGCAGAGGACACTGTTTGCCAAGCACACAGCCCTGTGGAAGCCAGCCCACGGCCCCTGGTGGCCAGCCATGCTCCCCCGCCCCTCCCCACCTGGCCTGCCCCCGCCGATCCCAAGGCCAAAAAGGGAGGCAGCCCTGCTGGCAGGTGGAAGCAACCGGACGCTGTGGCCACTGCACAGGGTGTAGCTGCAGACTGCAGACGTCTGCAGTGGCTGTTGGTGCTGAAGCCAAAAGGTCAGAATAGAGGTTTATGTCTGTGGCCTGGGACTCAGCAGGGTCTCCAGGGGATTTGCCACCATCTCCAGCCCAGGTATGGGAGGGTGGGTTCACTGGGTACTGCCCGTGGCCCTGGACTTGCTGGTCCCCTCAGGGGCCTTGGTCTCCAGGGCAGGGAGTTGCTGAGACAGAAACAACTTAGTGTAAGGGGAGGGACCTTTGAGCCTTTCAATCCTGGGCTGGGAGGGAGGCTGGAGGGTGAGGCCTGGTCCACAGGGGCCCTTTGGAATCAAAAAGGAGTCCTGTTGGCAGGACAGTTTCTGGTTTGTACCACGCTATATGCGCCCTTTCACCAGAGGGCTGCTAGACTGTGCAACAGCAAGAGCTTTGGAGCCAGACTGCCCAGGTTCAAACCCTGCCACCTGTGTGCAACTTTGCACCTTTCCCTCAGTCTCTCTGTGCCTCAGTTTCCCACCCTGTTAAATGGAGATGGTGGTAACCATACCTATTTTACTTGGCTGTTGTGAGGATCAGTTGAGGTGATAGATGCAACCCCTTAGCACAGGTAAGTGCTCCACAGTTCTGAGCATCGTCACTGTTCCCTATTACTCTGTGAATGAGGACTGGCCTTCAGAGGCCACAAGGTCAGTGTTGGAAGGAAAGTTAGAGATCCTTCAGGCTGCCATTTTACAGGTGCAACAACAAAGGAGACAACCTAGGTTATGACCTAAGCCTCTGAGTCATGCAGATCAGGGTACAAATACTGAGTCTGTAAGTTTTTTATCTGAAAAGCCTTAGACAAGTCCTTGACCCTCTGACCTCCATTTTTCATACATTAAATGGAGATAGTAATGGGACCTACTTCATGGGATACAATACAGGGCTTATCCTGTACCTTATATTTCAATTGAGAGGCACTATCACCACCACCACCATCATCATCACCATCATTACTGTTACTATTTATTGGTGGTGGTGGTGTTGCTATTGTTATAATTAATACCAGGAAAGGGAGACTCAGAGAGGGAAAGGGACTTGCCAGTGATCACTCAGCAAGTCAGAAGGTGGGACAGGCCCCAACCTGGCCTCCTAATCCCTGTCCCTATTCTTTCTGCTCCCCTCACTGGCCTTTATCTCATTGGCCTTTATCAGTCTTTGTTGCCTCTCAGCACATTCTGCCCAGTGCTTGGTTTGTCCTCACAACAGTTCTCCCTAAAGCATCCAAGACCCCTAAATCAATAACTACATTGCTTCTGGGCATAAGTCTGTGGGCATCACACAGGGAAAGCTGGCATCTCCCAAGAGGCTGGGCCAGCAGAGAGCTAGGTGGGACATTACCTTCTTCCATGATTTCCATAGCCCATTTCCAAAAGCCCTCCAGCATCCCCACCATCCCAGGGATCCTTGGCCAAGGGGAACCCCTGAGGCAGTCAGGATGCAACTTTTGAGGGCATATCTTAGAACTCAGAACTCCTTGCACCCCACGGGGCTCCTTAAGAAGGGAAGGATTAGGACTCCAACTTTCACCAAAGTTTCCTTGGACACTGGAATTAGGTCTAAGGGTCATCCTTGGGGGCTCTTGTTTCCATTAGCAGATGTAGGCCATCTCTGCAGGCTTGTCTCTGTCTCTCCCACCATCTGGCCATCAGAGTTTGGACCTTCCCTAGCAGGAAGAGATGGAGACACAAGAGGAGACAGAGAGGGGGGATGATGGGGTTTGCTTTAAGGAGAAATAAGAGTGTGTACCTGTTTTGATAATGTAAATATTACATGATCAATAATAATTGTTCCCATTAATTGAACACTTACTATGTACCAGGCACTGTGCTAAGAACTTATGTATGTCATCTTGGTTAATCTTCACCACAGTTGCATCAGGTAAAAAATATCAGTATACTCATTTTACAGATGAGTGAACTGCAAGGGGCTTAGTTATATAGCATGTGGTGACTACAGATGCTAAGCAGATGATACCAAAGAATGGTAGACTTGGAGTGGAATACAATAGGGAGTGCTGGGGACTGTGGCAGATTGGAGAGTGACATTCAATTGTTTTGTTTTGGGGTTTTTTTGTAGGCATGTGATAGACATCCATTAAAGTGGGTAAAGCATACTAATCCTAAATGTAATACTTAATGGTTTTTACATATACTTATACATGTGACCACCACCCAGATCAAACTGTAGAATACTTCTAGTACCTCAAAGGCATTCATTTTTTTTAATTCTGCCAAACTATCACAAGCCAAGGAAAGCCTAAGAAGACATGAGGACTAAATATAATGTGGTATCTGGATCAGATCCTGGAACAGAAAAGAGGAATTTAGGTAAAAACTAAGGAAATTTGAAGCAAGTAGGGACTTTACTTAATATTCACATTTCAATATTGATTTATTAATTGTGAAAAATGTACCATACTAATATAAGCTATTAATAACAGGGGAAACTGAATGTGAAGTAGATGGGAACTCTCTGTACTTTTCTTAGCAATTTTTTGTTAAATCTAAAATTGTTCTGCCCTGACTGTTGTGGCTCAGTGGGTTGGACATCATCCCACAAACCAAAAGGTCCCCAGTTCAGTTCCCAGTCAGGGCACATGCCAGGGTTGTGGACCAGGTTCCCATTTGGGGGCGTGTGAGAGGAAACCGATCTGTTTCTCTCACACATCAATGTTTCTTTCCCTCTCTCTCTCTCTCTCTGTCTTCCTTCCCCTCTAAAAATAAATAAATAAAATATTTTTTAAAAAATAAAATAAAATTGTTCTAAAACAAAAATGTATTAAAAAAAAAAAAAGCAAAATTTGCCCTTGGCCTGGATCTGGCCTTTGAGCTGTCAGTTTGTGACCTCCAGTGGTCTAACGTTCTCATTTTGCATATGGGGAAACTGAGGCTAAGAAAGGAGCAGACCCTGGTACCAGGCCCCACATAAGGTCAGTGGCAACATGAAGACTAAAAGGCTGGTTGGTGCTCCAGCTGTAAATAGTGGGGTCTGGGTATGGGTGGGGGGCTGCTGAGGTCTCCCTGACTCTCTAAGCACTTTGCTGAGGACTTGCCTCACCCTGCAGGAAGCTGCCAGGGGTCTCCCAACTTCCCTCTGCTGCCTCCTCCTGAGTTCTCCAGCGTTGTTAGTTAGAAACCAGTTCTTCCACTGGGCTCAGCCATAGAGTTGTCATGGGAAATTCCTATTCTGGCAGCAGGATGTCACCCTCCTGCCCCAGCCAGCCTCAAGGCACCTTACAGGTGTCCCCCATACCCAGCAATGGGGGTCTGAGTTGAGTATTGGTTGGAAAGATGAGTAAAGAAATAAAGGAGGGAAGAAATAAATGTCAAGGGTGGGCATCTGGGGGTGTGCAGGGGAAGATAAAGCGTGCCAATGACACAGACTCTGCATTGGATGGCCTACAAAAAACCCTGACTCTACATGATCTTGGACAAGTCACTCAGTCTCTCTGTGTATCGATCACCCTAAAATGGAGGTAATATAGTACCTGCACCTTACAGAATTATTGAGAGGATTAAGGAGCTAATTAACATATGAGGGAGGGAGGTAATAAATTAGGAGAGGAACGAAGGAGAAATAGGGTAGGGTGATATTTAGTTTTCATATTGGGACATGGAAACTTGGACAAAGCAAGACTGGCCACTCAGGAAAGAGCTGAGTGGTATCATACAGTGGTTAGAACACAAATTTGGGAGCCAGGCTGCTAGGGTTCAAGTCCCAAGGCCACCACTTACTAGCCCTGTGGCCTTGGGTAAGTTAACCTCTATGTGCTTTTGTGTTCTTATCTGTAAAGTGGGCGTGATAACAGTGCTGTTCACCTCACTAGGTTGCTACGAGAATTAAGCAATTTACTGGTATGTGATTAGTGCTTAGGATTATACCTGGTATATTTAAAACAACATTTGACATATAACAAGTGTTTGACAAATAAATGGGAAAGGTTTTATGCTAGAAGCCCACTCTCTTCCCTGAAAGGACCTGACTCACCAGGCACTATAAATCACTTACCTCTTGAATCTAGGAGAGAACTCCCCTTAATGAAGTCAGATGAGGAGAAGGCTGAACTGGTGGTAACCAGCTGCCCATCTCATTGGGGTCAGCCACCTCCAGCCAAGCTCAGAGTCGGCAGCACTTCCGATACTTTAAGAGAAGCCAGAAATCTAGATTCTAATGCACAATCTCCCAAGTTTTAAACATTGGCACTTAATTCAATTTTATTTTAAGCTCTGAGCAAAACAAACAAATTTATTTTAAGCTGGCTATTCTCCCAAGTGGCTGGTTTGCAGCTTCTACCACAGCCTTGCCCTGCTTTCTTTTATTTTTCTCCTGTGTTGTAGAGAAAAGGAAACTGAGGCCCAGAGAGAAATACTTGGACCTGTTGTATCTGATCAATTAGTGGAGCCAAAAGTAGTCTCCTAGTTCCCCAACCCTGGCAGCAGGTAACACAGGAGTCCCCAGGATATCAACCAGACTTTGGACTATGTGAAGGAGGAGAACCCAGAGGGGCATTTCCTCCTCAGCCTAAGGGTACTTCCAGTAGCAGGTTTGAAATACAATAATCTCTTAACCAGATGCCATCTGCACCAAGTGTATCAGGCGTGAAGCTGAATATAAAGCAGGGGCCTCCCCGGCTTCTAAAGCCATAGGAAGGATCCCCCCGGCTCTGGCAAGGCAGGTAAGGGATTCCAAAGAATCTCAGGCTGAGAGAGGGAACCATCACTGAACTCTATGGTCAAAAAAGTCACTAAATGAGAGCTGGAGGGATTGAGGAAAGGGGGGAGGTGTGTTCTGGAAAGAAATTTTGGAGGGCTGTTTTTTGGGAAGAGCGTTCATTTACAGCAGCGCTTTTCAACCAGTGCACTACAAGAGGCACACTGGTGTGCTGCAGAACTTTTAAAACATGCACTCCCTGGTTATTTCATCAGGACCACTGACCTCTTTCCCCTTAGACTATCAAATAAAAAAAATAACGATAGTCAACACAACAATAGCCATTTGGTGTGAATGAATCAAAGTTATACCCATTTTTTTTTTTGTCAGAATGGCAAAAAATGTATTTTGGTGTGTGCCGCAGAACTTTAGTAATTAGTTTATGTGTACCATGAGATGAAAAAGGTTGAAAACTGCTGATTTACAGGCTTGTAATACTCTGAACTGTTGAAAAACTGTTCTTTGGTTCCCTCCTACTTAACCTGTCCATGCGTCTACTTTATCACCTGTCAAATGGGATCAAAATTATACTCATCTCCTGCAGTTTGTGATGAGAATGGAATGAGATGACATGTACAGAGGATTAAACAATACAAATCAGCCATTGTTTTCATTGTCTACAGTAGCCAGCCTGCTTGGTTGCACTAGTGGTGGCTTGAGAATCTTTCTCTCTTAGCCTTTCTTTACCCTAAGTCTACATGTGCATGACCTTAGCTTTATCTGGAGAGTCAAGTGAATCTACCAGCTGTGGAGCACCTGTCAGGGGTCAGGTTTTGTGCGAGCCTCTTCCACTATTTTCTCTTCCTTCACCTCAGAGCAGCCCTGGGAAGCCAACACCATCACTGTCTTTTCAGATGAAGAACCTGAGGCTCTGGGAGGGAATGTGACTTATCCAAGGTCACCCCTAGGTAGGGACATGATCTTGAGTAAGCCCCATTACCTTCTTGAGCCTCCAGCTTCCTCATCTGTAAAAGGAGGTTCAGGACACCTATCCCAGGGCTGCTGTGAGGATCTATGAGGTAATGAGTTGGAAAGTGCATGGTCAGCTGTAAATTTTAGCCAAATGGACATCGATGTGAGTTCTGCAAAGGCCTGCTCCTGTTCAGGTTTCGGTGCATTTTGGCAGCAAGAGCTATGGAGAAAAGTTATTTCAAATGTCTTTTCCTTGGGTGGTTTCCAAAATACATCACCTCCCTCCACTAACAAGTGCAAAACTGTCTTCTACAGGGGCTGTGTTCAAAGCAAGTAATGTCCAGTGGAATAACCTGGGAGGTAGAAAAGAGATGGCAGTGATGGTCCCAGACAGGATCACGGAGAAGGCCTCAGGCTATAGAATCTGTCAGATGTGGGATAATCCTGGCTCTTCCACTTGCTAGCTGTGTGACCTTGAGCCAGCTAGTTAACCTCTTTGAGCCCCACCCAAACAATTGTTATGAAGGGGATGAGAACAGCAGCTGAGAAGAAGCAAAGCATGGGGGTCCACAAACATCCAGTGAGACAAGTACCAAGTCCAAGGCTGGGGCTGCAGACCTTGCATGGGGTGGGGAGCAGGATAGAAACTAGTCGAGGGGCCCAGAAAAGGACCAGCTACTGAACCAGGAGGGGAAGACTGGTCAAGTAGGGCTCAATAATACACATACCCTGGACCATGAGCAGCTGGAGAGCAGGCACTGTGTACTTTTCATCTCAGTGGCCTGCCTCACAACAGGTGTGCAGCGTTACATTTTAAAAACTGAATTTAGTATTCACTTTTCTTTCTGCCTCATACCCATCCATTTAATCCTCCTTGTCTTTCAATATCCAGCCCCATTACCCTACCCCTGTGAAGTGTTTAAGGACACTAGCCAGCTCTGGTGTCTGATAGATTTGGGCTCAAATCCAAGTTCTTCCCTTTCTGGCTGGGCAGCCTTGGACAAGTTACCTCCCCTCTCTGACTCTCAGTTTCCTCTTCTGTAAACAGAAGATCCTGCCTCCCCAGCAGGTACTGTAAGAGGTAGAGATAATGTGTGGGAAAGCACTGGCAAGGCCCCTGGCAGGTAAGAGGTGTTCTGAAAGGCAGCAGTAAATACCGTTGCTCCTTGTGAGTGTGGCCCGTGGCCACCTCTACCTTCTCTGCTCACACAGACTGAATTCCCTCAGGCATTCAGAATTTGTCTTTCCATCTCAGGTGACACAATACAAACACGTGGGCTGTATACATCTAGGAAGAGTGAAGTGTCATCTCTGTTTCCACAGTGTCTACACAATTTCCACACTGCTCCTATGTTGGTTGGATATGGTGGGGTTAACAGCATCCATAAAACACCTCAAAAATGAGCTTCTACAGGCAAATCACATGGAATCAAAGAGCCATCTGCCCTCGGGGACTAACGCACCTATACTTAATTGCTAACACCATCCACTGGCTGCAGGTTGATTAGTGTCTGTAAATGTTTTCAGGGTGATAGTTCATGAATGAAGAGCTTTCTGGTCCCCAGTTCCATGTCTTATTCTCAAGGGTGACCTGTAAATTCTGCACTGTCGCTTGACCATTTGTGGGTGCTGCTCTGGTACCATTCTGCAGGTCAAGCTGAGTTCCTAAGAGGTGGGACTGGCTCTCTCTCCCTGTGGCTAGGAAACCCACTAAGGTGGGACCTGTGAGGCTGGAGCCCATAGAGGGGCAAGTTTGGGATGTGTGTACCCTTGCATCTGAAGCTGGCAAAGGTCTTGGGCCGTACATTGTCTGTGCCTGGCTAACATTTTCTCACTCGGCATTCAGTGCAAACCCTGTTCTGGGATTGTCATCCTCAGAACTGGGAATGGGGTTTGCTCTATGATTAGCTGGGAAAATCCAACGTTAACACCTGGCACCATTGGAGGATCACCATAGCCGTCTCCGAGGGCCTTACAGAGTTTATCTGTAGCAATTTAGGCTCATCACCACCCTCTGTACCCATGCTGATGTGTTGCCAGCAGAGATCACATAATTTGGTCCAATATACAGCAAAATGCAAAGGCAGATCTCAGCCTGTTCTCAGCCCCTCCAGCCATCTCTTTCTCTGCATTGTTCTCTCCCCACCTCCTCAGGCAATAAGGGGTTTGCCTAACCTCCATTACCTGGCAAGACCAGAAGTCTGAGTTTAAAACCAGCCTCCCACCCCCACCCCTTATCACCTGCTCCAGGACTGGCTCCCACCCACAGTTCTCCCTCTGGGCCCCAAAGCTAATTACAGGCTTCCTTAAATCATTCTAAGGTAAAACTAATTAAGTCAGGGTCGGCCACCAATTTTCTGGCTAGGACAGGCAATCCGACACCTCTTTCACTCCAGGATCCTGAAACCTTGGCTTGTAGCTTCATTTGAATTTGAGAACTTGGTTTTATCACATAGGGCTGATTTTAGGAAGCTCCGCAAAATGGGACATTTTCCCTACTGCTTCTTTGCACCAGATCAGGGTGAAAATGTGGGCTCAGGTTAGGGCCTAAAAGAGCAGAGTGTAGCCAGATCTGTGCTGCTAGGGGAATGTGTGTGTGCAGACAACGTAGGTGAAGCCTTCTCCTTGGCAGCTCCTCACCTGCGGGGGTGCCCCCATCCACATCCACAACCCTGTGGCGTGAGCAAAAAGCCCTGCCTTCAGTCCCAGTCCTGACACTTGCTAGGTGAATGCCCTTGGGCAAGAGACTTTGCCTCTCTGTGCCCCAGTTTTTTTTCTTCTGGTAATGATAGTGCCTACCTCACAGAGTTGCTGAGAATTAAATGAGATAACATCTAAAGCAGACAGTGTGGAACAAGTGCTGATCGATGTTTGTTGAATGAATAAGTGACTACAAAGCCACATACAGATTAAACACTAAACAATAGTATTCTTTTGTAACTATGAATACTCATGGGACACAGTGCCTAGCTTCCTAAAACCTTTACATGAATAAATTCATTGCATCGTTTCCCCCTTTGAGATGCAAGGGTGAGAGAAGTCGGAGATGGGTGGGGGCAGCAGGGGTGGGAACTGAGGACTCCATTCCCACAACCTGCTCCTCCTTTTTCTGGGCCTCAGCGACCCCCTCTGTACAGAGAAGCCACTTGCTCACTGGCACTCAGAATGAGTGACTTGTGCCAGATGCAGGTCCCACCCCTGATTCCCAGCCCCTTCCTGCTCTGTTCCCTCATTAGCTATGTCCTCACTAACTTCCTAGAAGGGCCAATGTCCAAGACCAGCACGTGGCCTTCATTATTTGCCACCATCACACCCTCCAGCACTTGACTGCAGACAGCGAGTGACATGCTTAACTAATTAAGGAGACACCAAAGGCAAGGAGCACACAGGGGTAGGTCCACTGTGTGGCTGAGGACCCACTCTGTGCCGTGGCCAGCTTGGTGCTGAGGACAGAGACTTTGGAGTCTGGTTTGAATCCCAGATAACTGTGTGGCCTTGGGCAAGTTACCTAACCTTTCTGTGCTTCAGTTTCTTTCTCTGAAAAATGGACATCATAATAATAGTATATCTCTCATAGGGTTGCTGTAAGAATTATGTGAGTTTATATGTGCTAAGGCTTAGAACAGGGCCTTGAACTTAGATGGCACTCCCCAAGCATTTGTCATTACTCATACTTCAGAGCCAGGATCTCACTGAAACTCACCACAGCCAGCCCAGCCTGGGGGTCCAATGGTTCCCATCTAATCAATGCAGTTCACCGAGAAGAAGCCACTTTCCCTGGTCACCCAGAATGAAACCCCTGCTGCACTCCTCTCTCTCAGTGAGGACAAGCAGGGCCAGGGCGGCACAGAGGTGGCTAAGAAGAGCCAGGCCTCCCTCAGAGGCACAAGCAAAGTTGGGAGGTGTCTATAAATATGAGAGGCGAGGGGCTTTCTAACTAGGCCAGGAATGTGTGTTAGTCATTGAGGTCAGGGCGGGCCGCAGCAGCTCTTGGCTGGGAAAAGAGTGTATCCAGGAGTGAGCTCTCCCGGGCTCAGGTGAAACCAAATGAATCAAGGAGGAGGGTGATAAGTGGTGCTTAGCTAGGGGATGCACAGGCATTGCTGGCCTTTTTCATAGGGGTGGGGGTAACCCCCAGAAAAGCCTCTCATGGTCCTTCTACTTGCCAAGAAATCAGCAGAGCCCAGGCCACCATTCTGGGTAGTGAACAAGCCCACCCTTTTTATTTTAATAGCTGTGCACTTATTTTAATGTGTTAGGAGAAAAATACAGCTATGATCAAATCTAGGATCTCGTGGTTATGAATGATGATGATACTAAGTAGATATATATCTTTTCAAAAAAGGGAGTTGATTTTTTTTAAAAGAATGTGACGTCAGTGCTAGTACATGTGGAACCAGCAACACATTACTGAGGTTTGGGGGGTGTTCTGGGTCACAGGCGAAATGCTAACTTCCTTGCTGTGGGGTTCCAGTTGCTTTCTGTGGCTCCCACCACACCCAGCCCTGCCTTTGCCCAAACATCCCAGGCACTTGCACCCCACCCCACCTCCACTCTCATTGTGCCTACCACCTGGAATGCCTTTCCTGTCCACCTATCAACAGGCAAGGACCAGGAGAGATAAGCTCCTTGCTGGAACCGTCACAAGGCCTTATGGAGGCATCCTCCTCCCGGCCAGCCCAGGCCCTGTCCATCCACTGCCACTTCCTGCAGTGCATGAGGGTTGCCATAGCTGGGACCATCTCTCATCAATGGTGATGGGGAAAAGCACCATCTGGGGGTGTCTGTTTTCTTCCCCGCTGTGGCCAGCCCAATGCTGGCACCAAGCATAGGCCCCAGAAGCAGACACCTGGTCACATTTTGGATCTGTCACTGCCTGGTGCTACACCATGCACAATGCAACTCACCCTTGGGGCTCAGTCCTCCCCACTCATCTGTCAGATGGGGGCCAACAACCTTCCTTCCTTGAAGAGGGAGTGGTATGTGGTGTCAGGGAGTTTATTCCACTTGAGGGTACCTAGAGGCACATGCCTGGCAGGTTGTCAGCACTCCACAAATACTGACTCTGATTATGCACATCATCAAGGCTATGGTCATTACTGGGGGCTAGTGGATATGTATTGAGTCCACAGTGATGCAGGATGGAGGGGAGGGAGATAAGACTATAGCATCTTTGTGTTTAGGATCTGAAGAGAGTTCTTAGCACCTGTTTACCCCTCTCATTTTGAATATGGGGAAACTAAGACTCCACCCTGGAATCAGGGCCCAGGACTTCCATCTATGGTGGTTCACCGCTACCTGCCTCCCAAGACTGAGGGAAGAGGTGACTGAGGCCTGGACTTACCTGCCCAGCAAGACACTGTAGCCCCTAGCCCCTGCTTCTCTCACCTCTTCAGCATGGGCAAGCAAGACATAGTGAGGAATTCCAGGGCCGTGGCTGGCAGGAGAATTTTCGTTTCACTGAGGCAGTGAATCAAAAGCCTTATTCTTTACAGATTCCTCTGATAGGTGGGAGCAGACATGACCTTTGTCATCTGTTATTTTTAGCTGAGCAGGCAAGGAATGATAAAAACCTGTATGGGAGCTGACTATAAATAACATGCCTATGGCGTATTTTTTTCAACACATCTAAAAATTGTAGAGCTAAACAAGCCTTGCCCTTCAAAGCAGAATAACAGCATTAGCATGGCACTTTACAATCAGCGAGCCAATTTCACAAAAGCCATTGCTGAGGATCACCACACAGTTCTCTGGCAGAGATACTTTTGTTGTCCCCATTCTGCAGATGAGGAAATAAGAATGAGATTGGCCAGTAAAGCTGTTGGCACAGTCCCTGACCCAGGAAGAGAGCCCCAGCATACATCACTGTCCTCACTGTGGTATCTTCGAGAGGTCAAGGAGCTTGTCCAGGGAGAAGGAAGGGAGCAGGACTAGGACCACCATGCGGCCGCCTGTCTCCAAAAGCCATAGGCCACTGGCTGCTCATGGGCCTTATGAAACCACAGGGAGAAGAGGTAGATGTGGAAAGATCAGAGGAGTGGGTGTTAGGTGTTGTGGATCCTTCAGGATGAGAGTTTGAGTGAAAAGGTGGTAGCTGTAGTGCTGGAGGCTGAGCTTTAAGGGGTTCAGCAACAAGGGAGGAGGAGAGAGAAGGTAATTAGGCAACAGTTTTCTAGGGCAGTGCCCCACCAGAGTCACTTCATCTAACACTAAAATCCCTTTGGGCAGAGCAGTGATCCGAGGCAAGCCCCATGGCATGAGAATATGAAAAACCACCCAAGAGCTGGTTTCCAGTGCTGGGTGGGCAAGGGCAATGGGCAGGGAGGAAAAAGTCAAAGGAAACCAGAGCAGAAAGGGGATCCTGGGACATGAAAGGCAATGGACTCTGAACAGCTACGTTGAGCTTTTGCCCAGGGCTCAGTGGTGTGCAGTGAACATGGAATGACCAGCTCTCAAGAGATGGGGGCCCACTTTGTAGTATTTGCTGTTTGGGGGGTGTTGGTAAATGCTCCCATCCTGGCAAATTGCAAGCTACCAACACAAGACCATCAGTATGCGCAGTCAACTCTCTTGAGCCAGTACAAGCAACTACAGAACACCACTGGGCAAGACTGCCACCACACCAACCCTCCAGGATAGAACACTTAGTTCCTGCTTGTTTCAAGGGGAGAGAAGAAGGGCTTGGGGGTCATTTTAAGCAACCATCAATTGTGCCTGTAACATATGACATACAAGGTATTCTACATGTAGTATCTCAGTTAATTCTCAGCACAATCCTCCAAGGTAGCCATTATCTCCATCTTACTGATAGAGAAACTGAGATTCAGGGACGTAAAGTAACTTGCCCAAGGTCACACAGCCAGTGAGTGGAGGAGCCTGGATTTCAATCTAGGTATGTGTGAGTTCACAGCCCATTCCCCAGCCATACACCAGGTGGCCTCAAGCCAGGGTACTTCTAGAAACTGAATTGGGGCTGGGTTTTCATGCTGGAATTCATCTGTGGGTTCCACTGTGGGACTGGCAGCTGAGAGGCCTGACCAAGTCTCAGAGGAGTTGGTTACCACCCTTGGGGGAGGTCCTGAGAGGTTTGAGACACCCCCACATGGGAAGGGTGCAGAGCAGCAGCACTATCTTTCCCTCAGCCCAAGGCAGAGCCACAACTTGGCACCTCACAGGGCTCCCTAAACCCTACCTCCCTCCTTTCCATCTTTGCAACTGAGCATCCCAAGAAGCCCTGCTCTAAGAGGCAGTCCCCACATTGCTGGGCATGTAGTAGGTGCTCAATTAATGCTAAAGAAATGAAGAAAGGAACCAACAATATATTCCTATTCTCTGTTGTTTTGTTTGAAATCAAAGACTAGATTTCCTATGACTTAAAAGTGATGTCACCTTTGCGGAAAAGAAATGGAGAAGCAAAGCAGACTTTGCTGGGCACCGTACTGTGTGCCCCATACATACATTTACTCATTTAAGCCTCCTCACACTCTCATAATTGTAGGTATTATTATTTCCACCTCATAGACTAGAAACTAAGGTTCAGATTGACCAAGTGGTTACCCCAAGGCCACCCAATACTAAGTGGAAGAACAGGAATTCAATCCTGTATCTCTTTGAGCTCCAAGCCCCTGCTGTACTATCCTGTGTCCCCCAGAAAAAAATAGCACCATATATCTGAGAAGCTGCTTTCAGTCTGCCCAGACCCATCCATGTCCTTCTTGTATGTCATTGTTGCCAATCAGCCTGTGGGGTGGGCAGGGCAGGGAAGCTGGTGGGAGAGGAGGGTGGGCTCGGGAGAGCAGGACACCCCCTGGCCCACAGCAGTTAGTCCTATCCCAGCTGACTCCTGATCCACTGCTTACCCTCCTCCCCCAGGGCAACCTGTTGGGGGCCTTGTAGTGAGAGAGCTGGCCCAACCTTGAGGGCAGTCCCATCCACAGAGGACCTGCACAGTGGGACAGCCAGGCCTGGAATGTCCCCACTGATGCAGGGTCTCCTTGGAGGGTGTTCCTGGCCCCTATGCAGATGCTCTTTGGAGTCATATCTGGTAAAGATGGGTTCTAAGCAACGTGGCCCACAAGGTGACCAAGGGGGCATTTCTTATAGGGTTAAAAGGCTGTCCTAGAGCCAGTCCTTGACTCCTAACCCTGGCCTTGTTGTATGTCCAAGGCAGGTAGTTGCAACTTTCAGGACCTCAGGTTACTCATCTGTAAAACAGAGGGTAAGGCTGACGGAGGGACCTGGCAACACTTCCAGGCCCTGATGTGCCAAAATTCCACATTAACCAATTCCACAGGTATATCCCAAAGGGAATTCCCTCTGGGGAGATGTGGGAGGCACTCATGGGGACAAGGCTCTGTCAGCATTACCCAACCTCCCTCAGGCCCAGCTCTGGCTCTGTACTCTGCCTTCACCCTGTTCCCTTCAGCCACTTGCTGGACACCCTGGCAGGGCTCAAGCATTCCCCAGACCTGTAGCAGGGTAGTGATGAAGATGTCTGAGCCCAGACCCCAATACCACCTATAAGCTAGCCAACCTTGGCCAAGCTACATGACCTCTCTGTGCCTCAGTTTCATCATCTGTAAAATGGGGATGATAATCAGACTACATAAAGGATAGGAATTAAAGAAGCCAAGACATGAAATGTTGTTAAAACAAACATTCCCTGGCATGTAGTAATTGTTTACTCAACGCCAACTCTCAGTACTACTATTTGTAATAACTCAAAGTAATACCATCTCTCCTGCCCAGCAGCTCTCAAGTGGAGCTACAATTAGGGGCCGTCTGGGGGCCTAGAGGAGGCACTGGATTGAGACTCCTGAGCCTGCAGCTCTCATCTCAACTACCCACAACCCCAGAGGGTAGGGGCCCCTTCACTTCCCCTAAGCTCAGTTTCCTCTTCCCTCAGGTAGCTCTCCTCAGTTCCCAGCATATTTGGGACTCCATAAATACCTACTGGATATTCTTGTCCTCCTAGCTGTGGTTCTGTTCAAGCAGGACCCCTTCCCTGCTTGCTGATGTGTCCCTGGCTCAGAGTCTGCTCCAGGCATGGTTGGAGGAATATCCATTCCTCCATGTTGCCTGCGGAAGGTGTGATGTTACTGTGGTGCGGCTGTCTGATAACAGTGTGGAATTCTACCATGTGATAAGCCCCTCACTGAATCCCCTCTGGATTCAGTTTAATCCTGAAAACCCTTCTAAGTTTCCTCCTTTTCCTGGAATAAGGACAGAAATCTGTACAGTGGTCCAAAATGCTCCTACCTCCTCTCCTACCCTTTCCCTACACTTGTTTCCTGTCATCATTTGGTCCTCTTTTAAATCCCTTGAGAATTATTAAGCTATTTTCAGCCTCAGAGCCTTTGCACATGCCGTTCCCTTTGCAAGCAACACCACTCTTACCTAGTGAGCTCCAGCTCAGCCTGCAGACCCTAGCCTAGTCACCACCTGCTTGGGGAAACATTCTGTGATTTCCCCTTCTACTCCCACTAGTGACAGACAGGTCTTCCTACAGACTGTGCTCATGGCTTCTGCCCCTTCACCTCCTGCCCCTGTGTAAACTTACATTGGTTTGTGTATTCATTTCATGTCACATCTGTCCTTTAACCCTCTCGAGAGTAGACACCATGGGCTTTTCTACTTACCACTGTTTCCTCAACACCTAACACAGAACCTAGCAAATAGTAGGTGTCAGTGGATATTGGTTGAACAAATGAGCAGGCAAAGAGGCTGGAAGCAAGCCTGTTTTACAGTTAAGGAGCCTGAGGCCAGAGAGATTAAGGGACTTGCCCAGAGCCTATCGCAAAGGCATAGAATTGGAACTACTCCATCGGGTTCTAGTTCCCAAGCTCCTGCCACTCTCCCCACCCCACTCCCTTGCCACCTTTGGATGCAAAGAAAGACCCTTTGCATCCCAGAGGGAGAGGGCAAGGGCTTCTGTTCCTCTGAGAGCCCTGGCTACTTGGAAACCTCATAAGGGGTTGAGTCCACACCCCACTGCACCTCTGCAAGTCTTCCAGAAAAGATCTGAGTTCTAATTCTGGTTCCAGCTATGTGATCCTGAACTCTTCACCTGCACTCTCCAGACCTCAGTTTCTTCATCAATAAAATGGGAGCGATACTGCCCACATAGCAGGTTAAGTGTGTGTCCATAGCATGTGCATTAGCACACAGGAGAGTGCTTGGCAGAGACTGCTGATGCCCCTGTGGATTCCATCCCACTCTGACAACACATGGACAGCTGGGATGGCCACATTTCATTCCCCAACTTCTTATTGGTTACAGTCTCAGCAGTGTCCAGCCATCTAGTCAGTCAGCTTGCAGCTTTCTTCGTTGTCACCCCCTCTTCTCCTATCCTCTGAGAATGGTCTATCTCTGCTGGGTCCTTACAGCCTCCTTAGCAGGAGCACATCCTGAGAGATAGCAGGATGTGTGGCAGACAGTGGTTCGAATGCTGAGTCCCATGCCACACAGCTGTGCACCCCTGACCAAGCCACTCGCCCTCTAAGTTGAGGCCTAATAACATCAAATTCTCCTGGGGTAGTGATGAAGAGTAAATGACAGCTCATGTGTTAAGTGCCTGGCACATAGTAGGTGCTCAGCAAATGGCAGGTTCCCTTTCTTCTTCTCCTGACACTCCCTCAGGCATCATCCCCACTCCCTCTGTTTTTTGTTGGCTTTTTTTCCTCTCTTCCTAGTTTTCTCTAGGGAGTCAGCATTCCAGCAGGAGGGAAAACACACACACGCGCGCGCACACACACACACACACACCCCAATGTTAACTAGGATCCCCAGCACAGTACCTCACATTCAGTGAGAGCTGGATATATACTTACTGACTGAATAATCCAAAGGAATGCATTAGTAATGGTGAAATGTCAGGCTGTAGAGGGAGTATTCAGGGACAGGAGCTCCTCTCTGAGGTCTCAACTCACCTTGAGTCCAACCCTGGACTCAGACCCCCTGGTACCAGTTGAGACATCTCTGGACAGGGTGTCTGAGTAAAGTTGGGGTCTTTCTTTCCCCTGCCCTAGCTGGACATGCAGAGGAAACCCCATTCATTGACAGCCTTAGGAAATAGCAACTCTTAAGCCAGGACCTACAAGTAAATGCAAAGAATATTTCTAGAGCCACAGAGAGATACAAATACTAGTTTAAAACCACCAAGGGAATTGCTTTTTCATTCACCAAACCTGCCCTCATCAGTTCAATCAATATTTATTGAGGCTTTGTGCCCAATACTGGTGATACAACAGGCAAATGAAACCCATTCCCTATCTCCAGAGAATCCCCCAGCCTGATGGACAAGACAGATGCACATAAAAAGCTTAATTGCAAGAATTCTTGGTGGGGAGGGGCGATGGAGGTGAAATCAGTAAAGGCTTCATGGAGGAAGAGTTGCTGGATCTGAGTCTTGAAGGATGAGTAGGCATTCTCCAGGCAGAGAAGTGGGGGATGAGGGGGAGGCATCCCTAACAAAGTGGATGGAGCATGCAAAGAAACAGAGGCATGGAAATGCAGGGGTGTGTTTGAAGAGCAAGGGAGGCTTGGTGTAGGCAAAGCAGACAGAGGATAATGGGAGGGATCTAGAATAGCTGTCTATGCCACGTGAGCCAACAGTAAGGAATTTGGGTTTTATGCTGAGTGCACAGGGGAGCCAAAGAAGGGTTTACAGGAATTGAGAGAGCTCTTTAAGGTGCAGGGGGTAGGTAAATGGGAGGAGGATGCAGAAGAGGCAGGGAAACCAAGGTGAGGAGTCAGGATTGATGGATGGCAGAGGGCAGTATGTATGTGTGCCTCTTAACCAGGTGTCATTAACCCGAAGAGGTAGCATAGATGAGACTGTGTTTCCCAGGCTTGGAAAAGGCAGCCTCCTCCAAGAAGTTCTCCCAGAGTAGCTCTTGACTCCCTAGGCTCTGTATTCTCCCAGGAGAGAAAGTGCCAGCTCACTAATTGGCCCCTGTTCCCAGCCTCTCAGAGGGGTAACAAAGTCAACCATCATGACATGCCTGCCTCGCCCAGCTAGAAGGTTAGGGTAGGCCCTCCAGGCTGAGGATTTCTGACCTGTGTGGTTGTGAAGACATGCCCACAGCTGTGGGAAATTTAGGTTCCATATGGCTCCCTGGACAACATAGGGTTTACGGACTAGGGATGGGGCCTCACACAGCACTGGTTTCAAGCCCCAGTTTCCCTACTCACTCTATGGCCTCAGGCAACATCATTTCACATCTCCATGCCTCTGTTTCCTTCTATAAAATGGGGGTAAAAATAGGACCTACCTCTTAGGATGTTGTGAAGCTCATACCATATGAGACACACAGTAGGATGTGAATGCGAATAGTGTCTGGAGTTAGTCCTCAGTCAGGCCTGCACCCTCCTTATTGGGGGAGTAAGAACAAGGGGGAGGAGCTGGGAATTGGGGGCCTGGGTTGAAGTCTCAGCAGAGCTTCCTGGGCCCTAGAGACCAGCCCAAACAGGTGGTATATGAGAATGATCATACCCCAGTAGGACGAGGGTCTGGAAGAGACTCACCCCCCTAACATTTCCCAGGAGCCATCCAGAGACTCTGATCTCCTCTACCCCACTGTGTTTCTTCTATTAATCATAGCCACCCTTCTCCTTTAGCTTGCCAGCCTGCCAAATAGGTATAATTGTCCCCATTTTGCATATGAGAAAACTGGGATTCAGGGAGGTTGAGTCATTGGCCCAAGGTCACATAGCCATAAATGAAGGAGCTAAGTTTCAAATGCAGATCTGTCTGGCCACAAAGCTCCAGCCCAAGATCAGTTTGTCTGAGAGAGTTTTGGACCATGGTTGCGGGGGGAGGTGGGCCCCCCAAGAGGTGGAGGGGAGACTTGGGACAACCTGGCCCATGAGATCCCCAGACACACATTCCTTGGCCCCTCAAGGTCAGGGGCCTAGGGAAGCCTGAGCCATGTGCTGCACATTTCGGTAACTTTAGGCAGGGACAGAGGGAAAGGTCTAGAGTTCAAGTGGGACAGATCTGGGTTCTAATTTGGCTGTCATTCTCGCTGGCTCTACAGCTCCTAAGCAAGTCACTTTGAGGTCTCCAGGCCTCGATTTTCTCTTCCATAAAATGGGAAGAAACCCAGTTTCTCCAAGGGTAACATGTGGAGGTCAGACAAGACAGGGATGTGAGCAACCTTTGGAAATAGATTCCTGTCCCCTGAGGGGCCCTTGCCAAGCATCTCTTTGTAACAGCAACTGACTCAAAAGCTGCCCCAGGACCGCTGCCCAGGTGTCAGAAGACCCTTAAGCTGGGCAAGGTGAGGACAGGTATAGCCCTGATGCCTGCTTCCTCTCAATATGGAAAGCGATGGAGAGGCCATAGCTTATAGAGAAGACACAGCTAGCCTCTGAATATATATGATTCTGCCTCCATCAGACCTGTGTGGACCTACCTCATCTGTCTCCCTCGTACAGACTGCCTCCATCAGACCAGGCCAAGCTGTCCAGTCCCATCCCCAGGCAGACTAACCCTCTCCCTCCGCACACCGCCCTGCTCTAGGATGTATTACAGGGGAAAAAACATGGTCTGGCCACCTAAACACCATTTGAAAATCAAACTAGTCTGGCTCTCCCCTCACCCCTACTCTATTTCTCTTGCCTTCCCCCAACACTGGCCAGCCTCCTGCCTCTCTGCCCTCTTCCCTGTGGGTAACCCTGACCTGCCGTTCAAGCTTCCCAGAGTTGCAACACTAGCAGCATTGTTTGTCTGATTTCACAATACCTCTGCCTGTCCAGTTCCCCCTGCCCCCCAACATATCCTGGAAGGACAGGCCAGATGCCCCAGGTATGTCTGCTGCAGGAAGGGGAGACACAAGAGGTAGGGCAGGGGACAAATGTCTGAGATCAGATTCTACACTCAAGGATTACCTTGGGCAAGTCATCCTTTTCTTGAGGCCTCAGTATACTCAACTATAAAATGGGAGAATTGTATAGGAGTCCTTGAAGGTCCTTCTAGTTCTAGTATTTAATGAATCAAAATCACACAGCAGCGGATTCATTCAAGATTTTACTATCATATCTACCACAGCTGGGAGCTGGGACTCTGAAGACAGCTAATGTGGTCATAGCCCCAAGAGGGAGACAGATGCGTAGCCCATTGCAACATGGTATGGTCAGAAGTAGAACACAGGCATGAACTAATTCTGTCGGTAGAATCAGGAAAGACTGTCTGAGAAAGGGACACTTGAGTTGGACCTAGCATAAGAAAAACTTTCAAACTATGCTGTTCAACATTTGTGCTGCCTCAGAAGTTGGGGGTATGCTGTAACTAGAGTGTGGATACAGAAGTACACAAGGCCAGGCATGCCAAGGAAATGGGAGCTTAGCCAGGTACCAGTTCTAGTCTTAGATTCAGGGAACCAAAACCCATGAGCTCCTGAGAATTTGGAGTCTGTTGGTGAAGCCCCAGCCCACACCAAACAGGGGCCAGTGAGCAGGCAGGACTCAGGACTTCCAAGCAGATGTGTATGGGGACTCACAGCTGACCCACACCATACTGACCTTCACACATAAAGCCAAGGGCTTGAAGTCTCAGTCTTGGGTCACAGGCTTGGCTTACCCCCTCCTAGCTGAGAGACCTTGTCCTGGCCACCACATGCCTCTGAACCACACTCAACTTCCTCATCTGTAACTTGGGTTCTCAGCGGCCACTCCAGCAGTTTGTGAGGATTAAGTGATTTACTGTGTTGCAGAAGGCCTTTGCAAACTATAAACTGTGCTGGACATGGGAGGGATTATTATTGTTGAAATAGTGGTTCAAACCCCCTTGAGGGGCTGTTTATTTTGTAATCTGGGAAAGTGATTCCCCCAGTGATGTTACAGTAATAACAGTGGGATTCAGGGCACAGGCTTGTTTGCTTGGACCACCTGTGAGCTGCAGTAGGCCTTTTACCCTCTGCCCTTCCTTGCCTACCCTCATCCCAGTCATCTCAGAACACTTTTACTTGGCACCATGTTGAGGGGCAGAGGCTGCCCCTCAGTCTTGGAGAAAAGGAGACTCCTGACTGGGCCCAGCCCTGGAATTGGGGCTGACTTAGAAGTCTGCCTGGAGGGGGCTGGTGGAGCCCCTGACCTGTACCCACAAGAAGAAGGCCAACATGGGAGCTCCCTATCCTGGGCTGTTGGTGGGCAGCAAGAGCCTTTCTGAGAGGTGGCCTGGGCTGCTGTGGTAGCCTAGCCAGGTACCTGCTTTGCCTGCCCCAGTGAAGACCAGGGCCACCCAGTGCTCGGCATCCTTCGTTTCTCAGCATCCTCCCTGCATTGAGGCCACTCTGCCATGGGCAGCATGGGACCCTTTGGTGGCGCTTGGGGGTAGGGGTGAAAAATTAGGGATTATCAGCCTGCTTCTGCTGGCAAGGGCCCTGCTGCTGGTGCTCTCAGCTCTCTGCTTCCCGTGGCCCCTCTGCCTTGCCGGGCTCTGATTTTGGTGCAGTGCAGACTTTCAGCTTAACGAGACAAATTGATATTCTGTGCCAGCCCAGGGATGGAGCGGCAGGCAGCTCGGGACACTCTGGCAGGCAGCTCAGAAGTGGGCAGGGGTTGGGAGCAGGGAAAAGAGGCAGTTCCATCTGGAGCTGCCTCCTGGGGCAACTCCTATCCCTGGCCCCCCATGCACCCCCTCCATGCTGACAAGTGCCCTGAGACATGTCCTGAAGGTCCTTCCACCTTCAGTGCCCTCCTTCCAAGCAAGGCACCCCCCCTTGGAGGGGGCGGGGCAGTGGAGAGGGAGGCTTCTATGTCTAAGAGAAACCCCTTCACTGACTGCGACCTCTTAACCTTGCTCCTAGGGCTGTCCTCCCACCATTCTGTATTTAAAGGGGCAGCAGGTCTGCCAGAGGTAAGGCAGGAAAAAGTTGGCAGCTTGCTAGGGGGATTCCATTCCTACAGACTCCTCTTTGGGGTTCCCTTGGGTACTCTGGACATCGTATATCCTTCAAAATGGTCAGCCCCCCAACTCATCGCAGATGTCACCTCAGATTATGTAAACGCATTAGACATATGCAGACATCCCTGCCAATGGACACCTGTCAGCAGAGAAATTACCCCTTGAAGGGGTCTTCTGCCAGGCCTGCAGGCCAGCCCCCACCCCAAGTGGGGGTGCACATGGCCAGCCAGCGGCTAGGTTGCAAAGGTAGCTTTTAGATGGCAGCAGGGAACTCACTGCAGGCCCTGCAACCACAGATGTGTTTGGTCTGAGTTAAGTCCACTCCTCCCCACAGTGACCTTTGCCCCTCAGGCATGGGGGTGTCCTGACCAAAAGGAGGAGAGCAGATCCCCTTCCCAGCCACAGGAGGACCCCAGAAAGAAAGAAAGGACTTAGACAAAAGTGAGCAAAATCCTCCCCTATCACTACCCCACCCCTTCCACCACTGGAGGGACCCCTCCCCTCCGGCTCAACCCCAACCCTACCCTCACCGTGCCCTTGACATTCCCTTCTACTTCGAGTGAGCGGGCAGATTCCTGAGACTCTGCCAGCTTTAGCTCTTCATGATCCCACGGGAGGAATTAAAACCGCAAACAACACTGTGGTGGTTTGGTCCACACAACCCCCCTCCCGCCCCCTACTCTCCTACTCCGCTCCCCAGTCCCCCTAGCAGAACAAGCCTTCCCAGAGGCCCGCCCCCATCCTCTGGCCCCCTCCCCCAGCCTCCGGCGCAGCGGCAGGGGCGGCCTCTGCCTCCCCCGAGATCGCGTTTTGCCGGGGCGATGCTCTCCTAGAAGCCGGCGGCGCCTCCGCCCCCCGCCCCCCACCTGCTCGGGCGGGATGGTACAGTCTGCAGAGGCACCGGGCACGCTGGCTGGGCTCAGCCGCGGCACCAGCTGCCGCACCGCGATTCCGGGGCTGCCCGCCTGTAAACCATGCCGAATTTGTGCTGATTTTCCTAGCCAAGTAAGTACCGGCATCCCCCAGCATGAGAAAATAAAAAATAAAAAGCACCCCACTCCGCTCTCCCTTTCCTCCCTCACCCATTTTATTTTGTTTCATTTCATTTGCTTTTTCTCAGCGCTGATGGTGGTGGCGGTGGCAGCGGCAGCGTGGAGGGGGTTGCGAGCTGGGCTTGTTTATCTGGCAGCAGCTGAGGCTGCATTGGGAGTTGCTGCTGAGGGAGACACTAGTGTGAGGAGGGTCTGTGTGTTGGAGGGAAAAGCTAGGGTGCTGGGGACACAGGCAGGGAGGCCTGGGACAGGCAGATGCCTGGGGTCTCAGGTAAATTCCGGCAGCCTGTGGACAGCAAATGCCCTCAATGGATGTTACGCAAGGACCAACAAGCTGGTGACAGGGAAGGGGGGGGCAAGGTTCTCTTCCCCCTGAGCTGCTGCACCTGGGGAAACACAGGACCAAGGGGTACCCCTGCCTGCCTCAGCCCAGGTGCCGGAAAACAGGCAGCGGGAGGCCCCGCGCAGAGGATCCCTTTGGTGGGGTGGGCTGCTGTGTGCCAGGACCCACCAGGTCAGGCCAGCCAGCCCGGGCATGTGATGGCAGGAACCAGGTCCCTAAGATGGCCAGGATGAGGGCAGGAGTAGCTCAGTCAGGCCATTTTGCAGCAGTCATGCTGGATGGTGGAGTTGGCACTTTCTGCCTGGAATCCCAGTTCCTCAGCCAGCCTGGGTGGCCTCTGGCTGGGCACTTGGGTACCTGGGGCTCCTCCCTGCCCCCTACAGGGTCAGAATTGGGAAAGCCAGCAGGGGGCCTCTGGACTCCCCAAAGGTGGGCTGCTGTGGGCACACATTCCTTGCTAGCCAGGTGGTCATTCCACACAGCCTCTGTTCTCATTCAGCAGGTTGTTTGGGGAGGGGTCTCTGCAGCTGGCCTGCCCATGACCGGCAAGGGTCCCTGGGGTCTCAGGGTCCCCATGTAAAGACCCAGCCTGGCTCGACCTTCAGAAGGATAAGTAGCAAGTTCCACCAGTAGAGGGTCTTGGGTGATGCTGCACATGCCTGGCCCAGTGCAGAAGGGGCTCCTCTCCTCACCCGCATTGCTCTCCGAATCGCTGGGAGGAAGCAGAGCTGATGTTTGGGGCATTTCCTGGAGTGGCGGGCGCCATCCGGAGAAATTCTCCTTTGACGTGTGCAGTAGGAGGGGGCTTGGAGTACAGACTGCCAGGGCTTCCGCCTGTTAACTTCCTTGAAGGGTCAGCGGCAGGTTTGGGGCTGTGGCTCTAGGGGAACCCTGTGGGTGGTCCAGGAAAGACACTGATGGCCCATATTATTTAGCCACCTTCATATGCCCCATCCCATTCTCATCAGGGCTTATAACATATCCACAGACTTGCACAGATGCATGTATATAAATATAGTGCACATTGTAATGCAGTATATGTTTCAATCATAGACACACATATGGAGTACCCATATAGTACACTGTGTGTTCCAATCATAGACATTCATATAGAGTGCCCATGCCCACATATACAACCCACCACATGGGAATACAGCTCGCATCCCTGAATACCACCTGCAAATACAGCATGCATATGAATGCAGCCTGTACTCACACACCCACACCTGAGAATACAGCATGTCCACAAATGCATGTAGCACTAACACAGGAATGCAGTGGGCTGCACATAGGCAAATCGGCCTGCACTTAGTGCCCTACAGCAGTCACAAATGTGACATGTGCCCTGTGAGGGCTGGCCCTGGTGTGAAAGAGACAAGCACATATGTGTGCAGTCCCAAATGCCAGCAGCATGCATGTCCACTTATTGGCAGACACATGGCATGCTGGAATACACCCACAGGTGAATGTAGGTTGCACATGTACGAAGACAGCCCTGGCACACAGGTGCAGGACCTTTGCAGATGCTGTGTGCACACCGCTGCCCCAAGCACCCTCAGCCTCCAGGCGTCTCATGGAATTTAAGGTGCCTCCAGGCAATGGGGAGAGGCTTGCCCCTCAGGGCACTGCCCTGTGAGGATAGAAGGGCATTGGCCCCCAAGTGGTGGCTGCAGCCCCACACAAGCCTGAGGGGAGGACCAGCCCAGGTTTCCAGGGAGCTGTGATTGGGTTCAGCAAGGCCATCTTGCGTTATTGATGTTCTGCAGGGAAGGCTGCCCAGTGTTGGAAAGGAGACAAGAGAGAGCGGGCACAACTGCTTTCTATGGTCCAGACCACCAGGACCCCACAGGCCCCCTTCTCTGGCACCAGGAAACAGGCACACTGGTGTGGATCTCTGAGAGATGGGGCCCTGGATACCTCCAGCCTTCTCCAAAGTCTTCTTTAGACAGAAGGTCAGAAAAGCCTGTGGCTTATGCTGCAGAAACACTGAAATGCTGGGCCCCTCCCTCTGTTCTCCTACTGCCCCCTTTCCCTTTCTCCCCACCCGCACAAGTATAGGTCAGGGAGATTTGGGTAAATAATAACCCAGCAAGCATTCACTGAGCAAATTGCTATGCATGCATCGCTACAGTGGGACCTCACATAGCCTCATGATTCCCATGCCACAGATGAGGAAGCTGTGCAGAGAAATGAGGGCATCTACCCAAGGTCACACAGCTGGAGCATGGCAGAGATGGAAGGCAGGCCAGTGGGCTCCCTGCCTGCCTCTTAGAATCTTCCTTCCCCTCCTGTGTGAGTCTAATCCAATTTGGGGTGTCAACATCTTGGGAAACAACAGGCCAAAAATGTGATATTTTTGGTGGGGAACTAAGAAAGGGACTAGAGCAGGGGTGTCAAACTCATTTTCACCAGGGGCCACATCAGCCTCTCAGTTCAAAGGGCTGAATGTAATTTCAACTCCTTAACAGTTAAGGAGTAGTTTACATTTATACAGTCCTAAAATTATTTCAGCCCTTCACAGGATTGATGGCACCTAGAAAGCCAAATGCAGATGTTATCTGGCCTAGGCCTATTTATTAGAGGGAAACTAAGGCCCAGCCAGGTCCAAGGTCACATTGTGCTCTCAGGAGAACAGGGAATCTTGCCAATCTCTCTCAGGTCCCAGGCAAGAAGCAGAAGCAGCCTGTTTGTGTCTCTGATTTTCCCCAGATGTTTGACTCCAAGTCAGAAGTACACTGAGCCCAGCCTCCACTCCTCACCAGCTGTGTGACCTTGAGCAAGTCACTTTGTCTCTCTGTACCTCAGTCTTTTCATCTGTGATTAGGGCATGCCTGTCCTACCCTGCCTCAGCCCACAGCTGTCTGGGAGCCTTGAGCACTGTAGAAGGCTGTGCACAGAGGAGTGATTGGCACCAGCACTGGGGCCAGAACAGGTGAGCATCTTGCTGCCAAGGTCAGGAGGGAAAGCAAAGATGGATAATCTCTGGGCTGGTGGATTTCAAGCATTAGTGGACATAAGAATCACCTGGTAAGGGGCAGATTTTGGTACCCACTGATGCAGTAGGTCTTGAGGGCTGCATTGTCACAGAATCCCCAGGGTTCATATCTCCATAGCTCTGGACCCCAGGGAGCCAAGGTGCCTGAGAAGGGGCTTGGGAGATCTCATAGGCTTACAGAACTGGGGTGATCTGGGCATCGTGCTCTTCACCCACTCCTGCCACATCTGAAGAAACTGAGGTCACCTGGCAAGTTGGTGGCAGAATGAGACTAAAACTCAGGTCCCCAGCCCTCCAGTTCTCTATCCCACCCCTAGACCCTGGTTTCACCCTTTGCAGTTAAATCAGCCCTTCTGGGGGCAGGCCAACCTTCAAATCCAAAATGAGGCTATATTCTCAGCAGCATGGCTGGGAGGGACACTCCAAAGAGACCTACTGGGCCTTCTAGTTGAGTCCTGGTAGAGCTTGCTCCAGCCATATGACAGTGAGGACATGACTCCCCTTCTGTAAACCCTAATCTTTCCTTTCCTGGAAGGGGAACAGATTAAAAGCAGGATGCTAGGAAGATTTTAAGTAATGTGTGTGAAGCAGCTGGAACACAGTAGGCTCAGGGTCAAGGTAGGGGGTACTGAGGGACACTGAGGTTTGGGATGCAGCCCCTGCTGGCCTCCCTTAGCGGAGCTGTCTGGCGAGTGCATGCTGGGTGCCAAATGCATGCACATGCGGTGGTGGGGGTGTAGAGAGTAGATGTGCTTCCTCCCCTGGCCCCGTCTGAAATACACAGTGAGGTGTGGGTGGCGGGGTGGGTCTCTGGCCCCCTCCAAGGCCAAAACGGTGAAACTGCAGTAATTCATTTCTCCCTCCCACTAGGAGCCTCAAACAAGAAACTAGGGTGAATGTTCCCCTGGACAGAGTCAGTTGGATGCCTATAAGAGCTGGTAGTAGATGGAAAAGATGGCCAGGGCCCAGCATTCACAGTGGTAGGATGGAACCTCACTTCACCCATCTGTAAAATGGATGATGATAGTACCCACCTCTCAGGCTGTTGTGAGAGGCAAGTGGGAGAAGTAATGAACATAAAGTGCTGAGCTCAGGGCATGGCTTGTATTTGTGGCTCAGTGAATGGAAGTTGCTGAGTCTGTGAATCAGAAGGTGTGAGTTCAATAGCTACCTCTGCCACTTAAGGGTGCCCTGGATGAGTCCCTTTGCCTCTTCAGCCTTGTTTTTTGATCTGTAAAATGGCTACCCACTTCATAGGGCTGCCCTATGACAGCCATAAACAATAGGTGACATTTCAGCAGCCACTCCTGAGAACCTACTGGGTGCCAGGCAATGTGCCGTGACTTCACCGTGGTCTCTGGTTGGGAGACCTGAAAGGGATGGAGGGAGTGTTTTTAATATCTTGGAAGCATCATTCACAATCCAGGAAAACTCTGAAGGGTCAGAGTGGAGGGCAAGATGGCTGGGCCTGATGGAGGTGGGAGTGGGGACCAGGGATGGTGTCCCTAAGACTACAGAGGTCCCTACAGATGGGGGGGAAGGCCTTTGATCTGAAGGCCAAGAGAGCTGGTTCTGGGCCCAGTTCAATCACTGGTGGGTGACCTTGGGCAAGTCGTGTCAGCCCCCTGGTCTCATGATTTCCCCTGGAAAGAGGGGACAGTGAGAGCAGATTCTTCTGCCAGCTGGCCCTAGGGTAAAGGGGCTAAGACAATGAAAGTCTGCAATAGCAGTTACAGCCACTGTGTTTGTTTCCTGTGGTTGCCATAACAAATAACCACAAACCGGGTGGCTTAAAACAACAGAACTTGATTCTCTCACAGTTCTGGAGCCTGGAAGTCTGAAATCAAGGTGTTGGCAGGGCTGGTTCCTTCTGGAGGCCCTGAAGGAGAGTCCATCCTCTGCTGTCCTGGCTTCTGGTGGTAGCCAGAAATCCTTGGCATTCCTTGACTTGTAGATGCATCATTTCAATCTCCACTTCCATCTTCACATCACCTTCTTCTCTGTGTGTCTCCATCCTCTTCTTTTTTCTTACAAGGACCTCAGTCATTGGGTATAGTGCCCGCCCCAAATCCAGGATGATTTCCTCTTGAGATTTTTTTATAGGTTTTGTTTATTTATTTTTAGACAGAGGGAAAAGGAGGGAGAAAGAGAGGGAGAGAAACATCCATGTGTGGTTGCCTCTCACATGCCCCCTACTGGGGACCCAACCCGCAACCCAGGCATGTGCCCTGACTAGGAATCGAACTAGCAATCCTTTGGTGTGTAGGCTGGCACTCAATCCATTGAGCCACTCCAGTCAGGGCTCCTCTTGAGATTTTTAACTAAATACATATACAAAGGCACTCTTTCCAAATGAGGGCATTCTGAGGTTTCAGATGGATGTGAATTTGGGGGGAGATGCTCTTCAACCCACTACAGTCAATAATATTTATTGAGTGTTTACTGCTGGTAAGTCCTTTGTCCAGTGTCATTTTCTCCTCACTATCACCCACTTTACAGATAAAGAAACTATGTCTCAGGAAGGTTAAGAACATGCCCAAGTCACACAGCAAGTGAGGGGGCGAGCTGGGATTTGGATCCAGGTCTGTGGGCAGAAACTCCAGCAAGCCCTATGTTGACCCAGAGAGAAGAGCTGGAGATGGGCAGGGGAGCTTGGAGGTGTGAGAGAACCTGCACAGCAGAAGTCTTGGAGACTGCAGTCCTTTAAATCTGTCACTCATTCTCTGTGAACCGCAGTGTCCTCATCTGGAGAATGGGGACAGCAACACCAAACTTGTAGAGTAATTGCCAACTTCTAAAATGCTAATCATAATAAATCTATCCATCCTCAAGTACTTTGCAAACATATTTTCATTAATGTGTGGGAAGGTAATTGCTCACTGCAAGCCACATCCAAATAAGTGACTCTACCATCGAATAGTTTCGTATTGTTGAACTAGTGACTTCTCAAAAAAATGGGAGTAACGTTAGTGCCCCCCTTCCTACTTGTTCTGAGAAGCAAATAGGATTTAGGTGAAGTGCCTAGCCTTGGCTTATAGTCCAATTAAAGACTCAGAGGGTGTCTCCTCATTTGTAAAATTGGGGTAATAATAACAGTGTTATTATTTTTATACTACTGTTTGTTGTGTGAGGATTTGGTGAAGTAATGCAGAGGAAGCATTTGACTCCCGGCTTGTCCAGAGATCAGTATTAAAGTGGCCTCATCTCATGCCATCAGAAATTTAATCAAATTTAAATCCCAGTGCCAGTGTTGACTTCTGTGTGACCTGAAGCCGGTAGCTTTGTCTCTCACAGTGTGGCATCCTAACATGTAAAGTGGGGCTGAGGAAACCTGCCCACAAGATAGCGTGAGTGATGTGATAGATTGAAATCTCTCACAAATGGAGCCCTGATCATACCAGACATTCGAAATATGTCAAGCTTCTGTCCTGCTTCTGAAGAAAGGTCCCCAGAGGGCTTTCTTAACTATGCCTTCAGAATAGGCCATCCTAATCCAAGGGTGTGGATTCAATTTTTGTAAAGGCCCTGAGAAGCCATGCTGTAGTGGAGCATGGGGTTGGAAGAGCCTGCAGGAGGAACCTATGAGTGGGCGGTCCCATTTTAGGTCCAGGAGCCATACAGCTTGGAAGGAAGGAAGCAGGTCTCTCTGGGGCTCCCATGCCTACCCGAGATCAGTTTCCTGTGAAGTGGTGGCATTCTCCACACTGGTTTGGGCTGCTCCACTAGGCCATGTCTGGCCATTCCAGGGACCACTTTGCAGGGGTTGTGGGAAGTATTATCCAGAGGAGTTTTTCCAGCCTGGCTCCCTCAAGCCCTGCCTTGCTGGGTTGGCTCAGGGGTGGCAGAGGGAACTGAGCTGTCAGAGTTTTCTGTTGAGGCTGTGGAGGGGTGGGGGATCCTTGGGAAGCCATTTGGGGGTGCCCCCCAGCCTGCCTGAGGCTTCTGTGCTGGACGAGGGCCACAAGGTCATCAGGAGCACAGGTGTGCTAGGCTCTGGCTGACAGTTTTCTCAGCATTCGAATCTGTGCCTGTGGGCCACATAGCCTGACTTAGCAGTGATGTAGCACAGTGGTTCCAGACCAAGTCTGGGCCCAGTCTGTCCAGCATCAAATCTGAGGTCTGGGCACTGGCCAGCTATGCATCCTTCATCTTTAAGCTTTGGTTCCCTCAGCTGCTAAATGGGGACAGTAGAGCCGGCCTTGTAGAGCTGTTGTGATTAAAGCTGATTTGTGTGGATTCTCAGGTGCACATTTTGCTATCTCTGAAACAAGGGTGCCGGCCATAACTGGTGGCAAGTCACAGTGGAACCAGCCATGCTTTTGTCTTAAATATACATGAAGTAGTGATGCATCTTACAATGGGTACGTCTCAGATTCAGTAAAATATGGCAAATAAGATAAAAGCTTTAAAGGATTTAGAACAGGGCCACCAGGCTGGTGGGAACAGGCCTGTTTCCCACCTACCTACCAAGTTCAGTCATGGTGGGACCTTGGTATTTCTGTGCAACTCACAGGAGCCTTTTTGACCTCTTCTGAGAAAATGGACGTGACAATACCCACTTTCTAGCACTGATATGAGAAGCCAACACATTTATGTGTGTATCACATGCCCAACAGAGTACCTGTATGCAGTAGGGGCTGAATAATTGACAGCTCAAAATAAATGATAAAGACAGTAGAATAGGGAGGAGTTTAAAGTACAGACTCTGGGATTTCAGTTCCTGCTACACCACTTCCTTCCTTCCATGGCCGAGACTGTGTGACTGTACAAGTTTCTTAACTTCTCTGGGCCTTAGTTCCTCCATCTGTAAAATAGGGATAACAAAAATATCCAATTCATAAGATTGCTGTGGGAATTAAATAAAATTAAAGTGCTTAAGGCAGTGTTTGGCAAAAGTGTAGGCAATTATTATTTGATGAACTTCTAATGAGTCTCTTCTAGTTCAATAAATGGTAGCTAAAATAGACACTGGGCTCAATAAAATAACAATATAGACCACACTCATTTTACAGATGGAGCAGCTGAGGCCCAAGATGCATATTGGTTTGCCCAAGGTCACACAGCTGGCTCTCCCCACTGCTAGAACCAGACCCCAGTGTCCAGGTACTAGCCTGATGTTGCCTCCTTGCCCATGTTGGTCTAGGACTCTGTGATTCTTATGAAGAAGGGCTTCTTGCCAGGGGAGGGATGGTTTCTTAAAGAAGCTACAGCCAGATGCAGCATCCACTGGTTCTGGGCTCTCATCAAAAGTGGTTTCCTTCTTCCTTCACATCTCTGCCTATTCACCATACAAGGGAAGGGGCTGCTCTGGGCTGTGCCCAAAGTCAGCAGAGCCTGCCAACCACCGTGTAAGCCTACCAGCCAGCACTTCTTGGCCTCCCAGTGCCTTCTCAGTGGCTGCCGAAGGTTTGACATAGCAAAACTACCCCCTGAAGAGAGCAAAAGCCCTGACTGGTCAGCGGGTCCAGCCCAGGCAGTGCCAGGGCCACAAAAAATGGATTGGAGCAGGAGTTGGGGGAGCAGAGACCTGGGTGCCACCCAGCCTTGAAAAACACTAGCAGTGACCTTGGACCCATTACAGTCCCTCTTGGCACCTGTCCCTATCTTTGAAACAAGGACTTTGGGGCCAGATGGGCCTTCTAGCACTTTAAATGTCTAATATTCAAAATTGCTCTGGCATTACTGATCATCAAAGTTCCAGGGAAGGGACACGGTTAGAGGTAAGGCACTCATGGCCGTGTTTGTGTACAGCTGTGTGGATCTTGGGTAGGGGTCCCTAGGAGCAAGCCTCATCCAGCAGCAGCTCCTGTTTACCCCAGAGTGGTCTTCAGAGAGGTAGGCAGGTGGGAGGCAGGTGAGGGGTACCCAGGTGAGGCAGGACAGTGTACACTGTCATATGTATTTGCGATGCAAGGTTGCTAGACCCAGTCTTTTCCTAGCAACTATCTGAAGACAAAAGATTAAGAGCTCTTTAGGCCACTCCAAATTTATCAACTTACTTGACTCAGTTCAGATTAAAATGAAGGCCTTCTCTCCATCCCACCCCCAGCAAATTTTGGATTTCTAAACTCAGAGGACCTTGAAGAGGGGAGAGAATGTAAATCAATAAAACCAATACTGGCTGAGTACTTGGTGTGTGCCGGCCGGCCATGTGCCAAGCTCCTCACCAACCCAGAGATGAATCAGCTCCAGAAAGAGCTCTCACTGGGGAGCCCAGGCAGCCCCAGGAGAAGGTGGCAGCTGAGAGCAGACACTCAGCTGGGAACTGGACCATGAGTAACTTCCATGGCTGAAACTTGGCCTCACCAGCCAGTCTTTGGATCCCATAAGGCTTCAGTTTCTGCAACTCTAAAGTGAGGCCCTATACTCAGGCAGTAGTAATAGAACTAAATATGGCTGGGCATTGGGGTCTAGGGCTGTTTCTGGGTGTTTCTCTGCCCTCTCAGAGACCTGAATCTGCTCCAGTGGACTGAGGGGAAGGGAATTCCAACAGCTTCCCTTGCCCTGGGACTTCTGAAAGCATCTCCGGGGAGGCCCTCTGAACTCCTGAGTCAAACCTCTACAATGGGACTGCAACAGCCAAACATGAATGCAAATGCTGGGGTTGGAAAGGGGCCAACAAGCCTTTACACCTCCTTCTCCCCTGAGCCTCACTACAGCCTCCAAGGCAACCTGGGATAACAGTAATAGTTGTAGTTAACTGAGCACTTCCCATGCTAGGCTCTCCATGCACACACACTACTTGTGAGAGACCCAAGGCCTCTCACAACTGCTGTAGGGAATCCATGCACAGAGGAAGAGACTTGTCCGAGGAGAGTTGGACTCCAGGGGACACTGAGGCCCAGAGAGGAGCAGCCCAAGGTTGCCAAGGGAAAACAGAACCCTAGCACTCTGTCCATAGTACTGAGCACCCCACCGAGCTCATACCCCACCCCACCCCTCCAGGAGAAAGGGCAAGGCCTTGGGTCAGACCTCACGCCAGGAGAGGGGCCATTTATACCCGGCCTGTATTCCCAACACAACTGCCCACAGAGGCACGGGAGCAAGTTCAGGATGTCCTTGAGGCTGACCTCTTGGCAATGACAGGCCTGGACCCAGGAGTTGATCACATCCTCCCTCTTTATCCTCAATCTCTAAAAGACACCTGGGTAACCCTCATTAAGTTGTAGGTACATGTACGCAGGGTCCGTGTTTGCAGAGAGGACTTGCATTTCTTAAGCACCTACCAGGCACTATTAAGGGATCTATAGTTCAAGTCCCAGTGTTGGCACAGACATGTTGTGTCCCCATGGGTGACTTATTGACCCTCTGTAGTGGGGGAAATGACTGCAGCTATGTGGAGATTATGCAAGACGTGAGCGAAAGGCTCTGCACAGCTGCTGCCTGATTCCTGGTGACTGCTGTGATTATCACCCGGGCTAGAAACATGCACATCTTATGTCCATCCTTTGAACAAGGCATTCTTATCCTCACTTTACCAATGGAAACTCAGTTCCCTCAGAGAAGTCCAGGGACTCGCCCCTGGTCCCACAGGTTACCATTAGTGCCATGGGTGGGGCCGGTCAGTTTGTATACTTTGAGTCATAAGCTTGGGGCTTCAGAGGGCATCCAAGGACATACTGTCCAGAGGGGGTTGTCTCTGCCAGAGAGACAAAACCCCAGAATGCAGAACAATGGAATCATAGATGAAGGAGACAGCACAGGGCGGTGGTTTAGAGCAAACCCCAGAGCCCAAGAGCCTGGGCTTGATTCTAAGCCTAGCACTTCCTAGCTGTGTGACCTTGAAGAAGTAACTTAACCTTTCTGTGCCTCAAGTCTCCTCACCTAAAAAAGGAAAATAATAATACCAATTTCATAGCCTGAATTAAATAATTTAATAGGTATAAAGAACTTAGAACAGTGCCTGACACATAGGAAACTCAATGAAGTATCAGCTATTTATTATTAATAATCATGGAATCAGAATGGTAGGAGGAACCAGGCCCCATTTTTCTCTCCCCAGTCTTGTCCCAACCTCCTCTATGGCCCCTGTGGCCACCAGGGGGCCCTTCTCAGAATGTCATCTGGCCTGCCACTCTCTGGTCAGGCTACTAATGCTCCCCAAACAATGGGGAGCACTAGTAGGCCCAGACTCTTTGACCTGCATTCAGTACATCTTAGGTTCTGTCTACCCTTGTGCATCTTCCTCTGTGACTCACCTTCCTCAGTGAGTTGGTGCATCCACTAAGTCCATCAGGAATTTTAATCACTCAGTATGAATGGGAGTAGATTACCCATTTCCCACCTCTGAGCCTTTGCCCCAGTTCTGCCCAACCCCAGAACACCCTTTAGTCATCCTTCAGAGCCTCCCTTAAATGCCTCTTTCTTCAGGAAGCCTTCCTGCCTCTCCCTTTATTGTAAGCTCCCAGGCTGCAGACCCTGGAGCTCTGGAGTCATGCCCCAGCTGATGAGCTTGGTTTGTTTTCATTTTTGTGTTTTTCAGAGATTTCCTTAGAATATTTTTGAATAAACACAATGAATAAATGAAAGGATAAACTTCCTTGTTGGTCCTCCGTATCTTCTCTTGCCCCCACCCCTAATCATGTGTTCTCCCTAAGGGGCCAGATGGATCCTTTTAACAATATAAATCAGACTGCAGTGCTCTGTGCTTAAAACTCTGTACTTCTCCCCATGATTCACAGGATCCAGACTCCTTCCCATAGCCTACAAACACTTCAGGGCCTGGCCCTTCATCCCACCCCTCTCTCCTCACTCATTCTTCTCTAGCTTACTGGTCTCCTTTCCATTCCTCAAACTCATCAACCTCTTTCCTGCCTCAGGGCCTTCGTGCATGCTGTTTCCCTGTCTAGAATGCCTTTTCTCTTTCTCCTTATATAGTAGGTTTTTTCTCATTAAGCTAAATGGTATTTCCCCACTTAGCCTGTTTAAAGGAGGTTCTTCTGTCACAGCATTTGTCTTTTAATAGAATTTATCACAATTGACATTCTTTTCAGTATTTATTGCCTTATTTGTTCTCTGTCTTCCCTCTAGACGGTCAGCTCTTTGAAGACAGGAAGCTTAGCTTACTGTCTCTTTTACTCTTGTATTCAAGGGTCTAGGATACGGATGGGGAGGTGACGGGTACTGTTTTGTGCAACTGTGAAGAAGAAAGCATTGTCCACCCTCAAATCACACTTGACCTGATATCTGCAAGATGGCGGAGGAATGATTGTAGGAGGTTGCCCAGGAATCTCATGTTCATCCACCTCCCTGTGGGAAACTTGGGGGATTGGAGGGAGAGAAACAGAGAGTGGGCAAAAGGTGTGGCCTAAACGAGACAAATGCAATTTCCTGTGCCCTGCCATTTACAGTCTAGCTGGGGAGAAGGCAGTAGACAGCTGGGTCTATAAATTGCCTAACACAAGGTTGCAGCACCGATGGTGCGAGGCAGAAGAAAGCAGAGGAACATGTGGGAGGAAGAGCTCTTTGATGTCCCATTCTCTGGGAAAATGGGCTTTGTTGTATTGTTTGTAGTGCCTCTGTGTGTTTCTGATCTTGCGGACACCTTAATGATGGGTTTGGGGACCAGACCTTAGTAAAGGGAAATGTCTGCTGATTGAACCTACACAGAGCTGAGCTCTGGAAAGAGCACACCTGACACTTACCTGCCCACAAGCCCACAAGTCCTCAAGCTTCTCCTCCAGCAGGCCACCCAGGAGCTGCCAATTACTGTGTCCCCAACCCATGAGGTAGCCAGAAAAACAACCAGGCAGCAGCTATTTGGAAAACCCTATTTTCTGCAAATTTTTGTAATTTGAATTGTAAAAATAATACATGCTTATTGAAACAAATGGAGTGATACAGAAGGGTCTGTAGTAAAATAACTTAATTTTATTCTCCCCACATTTACCTCATGTAACCCCTGTTGGTATCCTGTTTTGTCAATACTGGAATGTACGTGTTTGCCACATTTCACATCCCTGAGATCAGGATATATGTGGGAGCTGATGACAAGTCACAGTTTTACTGGAAGCATCTTTTCTTTCTCAGTGGTACAAAAAATCCCGATGCGACTTAACAATTCAACTTGGAGTCAACAAAATCTGGCCATTTGCTGTTTCCTTCCCTTGCTTGTTCTTTCACTTGCTGACAGATATAAATTCAGAGGAGTCCTGATTTTTTTCTGTGGAATCATTTTATTCACAGCTATGACTTTATCTGTCCCTTAGTGTACTGTGATTGTCCTGGAGGCTTGGCAGGCTTTGGATGAGAGGCAGCAGAGGTTAGCACATAGACCCTGGCTTGGGAGCTGCCAGTTCTGCTGTTTCCCAGGTGTGCTGTGCCCCCTCTGTGCCCTCATTCTCACATTAAGGCACCAGTGTACATGCAGTGCCCAGTACAGGCTGCCTGCCACCAAGTATGAACCTGGGGCTGGCTCTTCCCTTCTTCCCCCACAACATGGATGACATGGGGTAACAGGACATGTCATTACCCCCTCCCCAACCAGGGAGCCCTGAGACCCAGAAGAAGGCAAGGAGTCTGAGCTCAAATAAAGGTTGGATGCAAAAAATTGGCTTTAAAAAGCCACAGGCAGCCCTGGCTGGTGTGGCTCAGTGAAGTGAGCACCAGACTGTGAAACCAAGTGTCACTGGTTTTGTTCCCAGTCAGGGTGCATGCCTGGATTACAGGCCAGGTCCCCAGTAGTGGGTGTGTGAAGGATAGCCACACATTGATGTTTCTCTCCCTCTCTTCTTCTCTCCCTTCCCCACTCTCTAAAAATAAATAAATAAAAATCTTTTTTTAAAAAAAGCCACAGGCAACCGAGGGCAGGAGGTAAAGTCAGAAAAGAGGCTCAAAGGGCAGAAGAGAGAGCAGAAGGGCAGAAAATGTGAACCTGAAAAGATACTTCCCTCAGCTACAAAGCAAATAAGGCTTATTTTTAAATAATAACCAGAGCAAATAGAGGTTTCTTAGTAAGAAGAAAGGCACAGAGAGTCCAGGATGATCTGCCGACCCTGCTAGCACAGCTCCCACCAGATGCAGGTCCAGTAACTGCCAATAGGCCTGGGCAGACAGATGTACCTGCTGACCTCAGACCCCTGAGTTCCTTCCTAGCATTAGTTTCTGAATCACATTGCTGCTGACTGAGTACAATATCGTTGATTTAGATACTATTCTCAGTGCTCTGTATAACTTATTTAATACAACATCCCTCTGGCACCTATCACCCCCATTTAACATATGAGGAAACCAAGGCTCTGCAACATACCATGGCCTGTTGCAGAGGGCACCCAGCCAGCAGGCTGACTCCAGAGCACCCAGCTTAACTGTGACAACACTGGCCTCACAGTCCCAGAGTGCTCGGTCTAGCAGGGAGACCAGTAATCCCAAACCAATCTGAGCACCAGGCCAGGGGAAGGCCCTGGCAGGCAATCGTTGGGTTATCAGGAAACAACCTTGGGAGGGCCTCACACAGTAGCCAGCCAAGTGGAAGGATAAATAAGAGCTAGCCAGCTGGAAGGAAGGGAGGAGGTAAGGAGGCTGCTCCAGGCAGAGGCACAACTTGAGTCATGTGGAGGCTACCACCAGCAGCCCAGAGGCTCCAGGCAGGGGTAGTGAGTGCTCAGCTAGAGAGGTGGCTAGGCCAAGCCAAGGGCTGAACAGTTTTAGCTGGGAAATGATGTGAACAAGATTGGCCATTTGGGGAAGATCCTGTGGCACTAGTAAAGATAATGGTTTGTAAGAAGAGACAGGAGGCCCACACAGAGGAAGCCAGACAATCATCCTGTGAACAAGGGCAAAATGAAGGGCAGGTTCCCAAAAGAGGGGAGACGGGCCAGCTGATGAGGCTTTGGAACTCATAAGAGGCATCCATGGGGAGGCTGTTGTGAGTCCCAGTTGACGTTGGAGCTGTTGGGGCCCTTTAGAAAGGGGTGGAGATCGTGAGAGGGGAACCCATGGAGAAAATCCACAAAATCATTTAAGAAGAGGCCAGAGGGGTGATTGTGAGCAGACACATTTGAGAACCACTGACAAAAAAATTGTGAAAGTCCTTCATAAAATGAAAATAGACATCCATACCTACGGGCAGTGGAGGCAGGAGGAACATTCATTCATTCCACAAATGTCATTTGTGGACATTTGGGCCTACTGTGCACCAGGCATTCAGATATTACATTGAATACAACAGGCCAGTTCACTGCCTCGTAGCTTTCATTCAAGAAGGAGAAGATAGTCAATAAACAGAGATGCAAGTGGATGGTATGTCAAGGAGTTGTTGGTGTATGGAGAAAAATAATAGGAAGGAAGATTAAGAGGATTGTTTCACATGGGGGTCAGGGGGGCCTCCCTTAGAAGGTGGCATTTGAGCAGAGACCTGAGGGAGCCATGTGGCTGTCTGGGGAAGAGGGTTCCAAGCAGAAGGAGCAGCCAGTGCAAAGGTTCTGAGGTGGGTGTGTGCTCAGTGGAGTGGAGGAGAGTGAATGAAGGAAAGAGCAGGAGATAAGTTCATCGAGGGTACAGGTAGAGGGGTGCAGATCCTGTAGGGCCTTGTGGGCCATTTCAGGGACTTTGGCTCTTGTTTTTGGTTCTGAGCAGAATAAGGACTCTATTTGTCTCTGGCTGTGTGTGGAGAACAAACTAGGAGTAGGGATGGGGGAATTGAAAGGCAGGGAGGCCAGGAAGGAGGCTATTGCAGTGAGCATGGTAAGAGAAGATGGCTGGACTGAGGTAGAAACTGTGTAGGTTGAGAGAAGTGATCATATTTTGGATATGTTTAAAAGGAAAAACAGACAAGATTTGCAGATAGATATTTGGTGAGATCATTTTATTATAGCATTACAGAGTTGGGTTGACTCTAGCACTTAGCACATTATCTATGACCTGGTAAGCACTCAGTAAACATGGATGAAGGGATGGGTGGGTGGGTGGATGGATGGATGGATGGATGGATGGATGGGTGAGAGGGTGGGTGGGTGGAGGAACAGAGTGATGGACAGATAGATGGGCAGGCGGATGGATAGATGAGTAGGTAGAGAATAGAGATGAATGGATGGTGGCAGAGAGTCAAGAAGAGGGGAAAGCAGGCAGGCCTTGAGTGCCAGACTAAGAAATCCATACTTTCTCAGAGACAATGGGAACCATTGCAGGTTCTTGAGCAGTTGCATGACAGGATGTGAGTACCATTAGAGGCACTCTGAGATGATGACACTAGGCATTGCCCAGCACCAGGTCCCAAGCTGGTAACTTCCATGGACACTGATGGCCAATTCTTTCTATCTTTTGCTGTCCAATCCCCCACCATCATTTATTTATTCATTAACAAGTATTTGTGGGGCACTTACTCTGAGCTGAGGGTACTGGGGACTTGGTATAAATGAACCAGACCAGTTTCTGCCCACAGAACACATTTTTCACCCTCCCCGGCCATAGAACTAGAGACAGGATGTGGGTTACTCCTGGGGCTCAGTGACCTACCAGCTTCATGCTGAGAAGCAATGGATTGCCCTCTGCCCTTGCCAGCAATCTTAATTTCCTACAGCCTCAGTGAGGACCCTCAGGTAAGCCAGGCAAGGCCTTACAACTGGTCTTGGAACCCTAGCATCCCCTAACATCCTCCTCCTAACACCCTTCTCCTAGCACAGGGTTTTCCTTTTGGGGGGGAGGGGCGTGTTTCTTAGTTTTATCTGGGATTTATTTTGGTCACGTGTGTATGCATGTGCACTCTTTTAGAGGAAAGGCTGTGCTGGGAGCAGGTAAAGGAAAAGGGACCAGTATGCACTTAATGCCCAGTGTGTTGCAGACTCAGTCCATACTTATTTGTTCAATTTAACAAATATTTCATTAACTCTCACCATGTGCCAGGCACTCTTTGAGGAACTGGGGATTTACAGTTGACCCTTAAATAACATGAGCATTAGCGGTGCTAGCCCCCTCCCATACAGTCAAAAATCCGTAACTTTTGACTCATTAATAACTTAGCTACTAATAGCCTACTGTTGACTAGATGCCCTAATATAATATGAAACATCCATTAATACAAATTTTGTGTTATATGTACCATATGCTGTATTCTTACAATAAAGCTAAAGAAAAGAAAATGTTATTAAGAAAATCATAAGGAAGAGAAAATACATTTACAGTACTCTACCTATTTATTGAAAAAAAAAACACATATACATAGAGCCATGCAGTTCAGATCGGTATTGTTCAAGGGTCAACTGTAATGGTGAGCAAGACAGAGGAGGTCCCACTAATAAATAAAATAAATCATTCTAGGCAAGGCTACAAAGAAAATTAGCAGGGAAATCAAAAGAGCCAACTGGGATAGCTTAAGTAGGATAGTCAGGGAGAGGTGACATTTGAGATGATAAGAACCTGGCTATGCTACCATCTGAGGTAAGAGAAGTTCCAGCAAAGAAACCAGCACATGCAAAAGCCCTGAGGTGGAGCTAGCAGGGTGTATTCAAAGATCAGAGGCCACTCTGGCTGCGGTGAAGTACGCAAAGGGGAGAGAAGTGGACCAGGCGGAAGAAGCAGTGAGGGGCCAGATCATGTGTGGCTGTGTAGGTCCTGGTATGTGGGTTTGATCCTGACATTGAAGGGTCTTAAGCAGGCATGAGACACATACACAGCCCTAAGTGCTATGTGAAAATGAGGTTGTCATCTCTTTCAATCCTCACAGCAATTCTGGGCAGTTGGTGATGAAACTCCCATTTTACAGATAGAGAAACTGAGTTGCATAGGTAGTGAGTGGCAGAGGAAGGTTTGAACCCACACCTGCATAACCATATTTTGCACACTTGATCAGTGGGCACCCATGGAAGGTTCCATGACTGGGAAATGATGTAGTGCAAGTAAGGTTGAAGGATGCTAACCAGGGGAACGTGCCTGAGGTTTGGTTCCTGCATATGTACCTCCATGCCCCTAGGAGCAGAGTTCTGGCTGAAGGGCCAGCCTTGGGTAGCAGGCCTAAAGGCCAGATAGGGAAGCCCTGTGCTCCTAGTGGGCCACATCAGCTGGTGCTCAGCCTGTCTTTGTGATTCTCTGTAGAATGAGCAGAAAGGATGGGCAAAGCCCTGCCCACCCCCACCTGTGCCTCTGGAGGAAATGTGGAGATAGGCAGAGCAAATTTGGTTTCTTTGCTGTGATTTACAAAGGCCTACTTTATAAAGCCTTCATGAGGAGATAATTGAGAAGCAAAGGGAGTAGGAACCACTGGCCAGGGGTAGGAGAGGAGCCTGTCACAGGTCTGCCAAGCTAGGGGGAAGCTGTGCCAAGTGTGAACCCCGCTTGCACTGAGCAACCACCCATAGGAAGGGGCACAAAACCATCACCTTTCTCCTCTAACCTCTTTCGTCACCCCACTGCTCCCCTCCTGTGCCTTTACCCAGCACAAAGCTCAGGGATAAAGATACTACCTCTGAGATGGCAGGGATGACAAGGCTATGCAGCCTCCTAAAGTCTCCTGGCCTCTTGCCCTGTGGCTCTGCCTCCCTCCCCTCACAACCCCTTCCTCATCTGAAGCCACACAGTACTAAAACTGAGCCCTCAGCCAGCACCCTCCACAGAGCAGATCTGAGTCAACTCTGCCGAGGCTCTGCTCCAGGCCAGGCTCTGTGCCCAGACCTTCTATCTCATTTCTTATCTTATTCTCATGACAGCAGTACAAGGGACATGTCCTCATCCCCATTTCATGGCTGAGGAAGCTGAGGCTCAGAACTATGAAGGAATCTGTACAGGAAGTGAGGAGCTGGGCTCAAACCCAGGTCTGTACAAGAAATGGCATCTTTTCCCAGGCTTCAGGGGATATTCTTGGGCTATCAGTGGAGGCTGCATTCTGTTGAGGGCTTCTGAAGTGTAAGGGGATTTTCCTGCATTTGGAGGTGAGTTTTAACAAGAAGAAAGAGGTGCTGCAATGGGTCATTGCCCTGATTCTGCTGTAGCCAGATAGTTAGGGCTGAGGGGGTCCTGCAGTGGGGTTGGCAGGACAGGGTCAGAGCTCGGATGTGCCAAGACCAACTTGGCTGGTGAGTGACGACAGAGCCTGGGGTGGGGCAGCCCAGGGACAGGAGGTGAGGAATTAATTGAAGCAGGAGGGGGTAGTGCCTATATCTGGTGGGTGTCAAGAGCACAGAATACCAGAGCAAACCGCTCCCTACCCCCACCCCGCCAGAGCCAGCAGCCTTGGAGTGGCTGTGGGAATGAAGGCACGGAAGGTGCTGAGGACAGCCCAAGGATCCTCACCTTTATGCAGATCCCCAGCCTGTCCCTTTCTCTCATGGAAAGGCAGCTGGGGAAGCTGTGTGCCCATGGGAGAAGTGGATGGTGGCCAGGCAGTGAGGAGGGTGCCTGCTTACCAGCTTGTACCCTCCAGGACCTGCAAAGTATTCAGGTCTTTCTCTCCCTTCTAGGAACCCTCTGGTCCCTTTAGATTCCACCCAAGTTTCTCTGCATCCTTCCTGTCCTCAGTCTGCAGAGCAGACCCAAAGTCAGAGCCAGCACACATCGCTAATGCTTCAGACCTTACAAAGAATCACTTCAACTGCCTCCTTTCACAGGCGGGAATTGGACTCAGACAAGTCTAGTAACTGCTCAAGGTCACACAGTGAACAGGTGTCAGAGAAAATAGACTCTGAGCTTGTCACTTAATCCTAAGCAAAGATAAGGGAGCATCTTCATTTCCATCCAAGAGAGAAAGGGGTCCCCATTTTCCTTGATCCCTGAACCTCTGGGTGCCCAGCTCTGTGCTAGGGACTGATGACAATGCACTGGTCCCTGGGTTCTTTTGTGGGCAACTCCTGCATTGGCCTGGGCTGCAGTGGGCCAGTCCAGCAGTTTCTTTTTGGAAGTTTTTTCAGGAAGGTGTTTGGAGGCCAATCACCAGGACTTTTCCACCACCAGGGAAATTTCCAACAATGGAATTAATAAAGACTCCCAGGGCCCTTCTCCCACCTCACGTTGTTATGAAAAATAGCTCCTTGGTGGCCAGGCAGAGGACAGAGCAGCTGATATCCCAGAGAATTCCCCATCGAGAGACTCCCAAGTAGATGACTAATCGGACCCAGGGGATCCCAGTTTGGAATCCAGGCAGCCTCTCAGGAAGGGATTTCCAGCTGCCCTGGGCCTGGAGCCAGAGTGCCTCCTGAGCTCAGGACTTCCTCCTGCTGTCAGAGCCTGGGTGGTGTGGGCAGGTGGACAGGGCCTTGCATATCACTGATGCTCAGTAAATGTTGGCTTCTAAATAGGTACAACAGTTAGGTAGGGTGATGAGAAGGAAGGACAGAGGGATGGAGTGAGGATAAGTTCCATTAGGAATCATTTGTGCTGTGTGACTTTGGTCAGTCACTTCACCCCTCTGCTGTCCAACTTCCTGTAAAATGGAGACCATTATACCTACCATTCTAGATGGGTTGAAATGAGAAATAATGCCTGTGAAGTGCCTGGCTCAATAAACAGCAGTGACTTGATTGTCTCCATCATCACCATCAAGATGAGGTAAAGCAGATAACATGTGAGCTTGAGTGACAACCCTGAATCTGTCTCTGAGAATCCCTCTTATGAGCTTTGTCAGTTTTGTCATCTTTGGAAAGCAACTTCACCTCTCTTACCCTCACTTTCCAGATCCACAAGATGGGGATTAAAAAAAGGAGCGCCTGTTGTAAAGTTGATTGTAGGAATCACAAGCGAGTCAAATTGACCTAGGGAAGCACTGCTGTTCCTCTTGTTCTGACTGGGTCTGGGGTGGCAGAGAGAGGCCTTTCCCTGAACTAGGGAGGGAAGGGTATTTTAGTTTTAGATCCCTGTGAATGAGCAGAATACAGGATTCCTCAAGCTCAGTCTGGGATTTAGGGTCAGCCGAGAAGGCCACAGAGATTGACAAGCCTTCAAGGAGACCTAGAGCCATTGGAGCCTATTCGAGAGGTGGCCTGTGGATACACAGCTCAGGGACAATAAACACCACACTCTGAGGTTCCAGCCTTAGTGCAGCTCACGCCCAGCCCCTGAACTTCTCACTCTCCCTCTCCTCTCACCACCTACATGGTCAGGAATGATCTGCTCTTGGCCAGTTCCCACCCACTTGGGTGGGGCAAGGGTCAGTTGGTATGAGCAGAGCAGGCAATAATTGGGAGGTATGCACTGCAGAACAATTAAGGGTTTGAGTTCTGGAGGCTGGCAGACCTGGATTCCAGTCCTGCCTTCCCAGCAAGCTGCCCAAGCCTCAGGCTCCTCATCTGTAAAATGGACATAACAGCAAAACCCACCTCCCACTCTGGCTGTGAGGATGGAGTGAAGCAGTGTACAAAAACACTGCAGGGTACCATCTGGCAAGGGCTTGTACTCATTTACCCACTTGCCTGTGTAGTGGAGTTTTATAGTAAACAAATAAGGCAGTCTAGGGAAATCAACACACCCTAGCTTGCCCAGGACATTCCTAGTTTTAGCACCAGAAGTCCTGCATCCAAGAACACCCTTCAGTCTTAGGCAAATGAGGGTAGCTGTTACCCTAAAAAGATCTCTGCCCTCATGGAGTTTAAAGTTTAGTGGAGAGAGACAGAAAAGTAAATATATAGCATGCATAGTGGATAAAAGGGCTATTTAGTTAATAACACAGAGTAAAGGGGTAGGCTTGTTATGTTCGATGGGGTGATCAGGACAGGCCTCTCCAAGGAAGTGACACTTGAGCAAGGACCTCAAGAGGTTAGTGAATGAGACATGTAGATATCTGGGGAAAGAGACTCCAGGCAGAGAGAACAGCATAGGCAAAAGCCCTACAGTGGGGATGTGCTGGCATGTTGGAGGAACAGAAAAGGATCAGGTGGGTTGACGAGGGTTAGCCAGTTGAACTAATTGGACTCCCTTTAGAAGTAAGTAATTTAAATGCCAAATCAAGTTAGCCTAAGAAAAAATTACACTTTGGATAACCTAACAGGAAAAGAAAAAGGAGAGGTGTTGGTTCCAGGTGTGGTGTATCCTGGTGCTCAGATGAGGTCTTTTAATTACCCTGCTTGCATCTGTATTGTCTTCATTTTCAGGAGGTCCCAGTAGTCCCAGGCAGCCCTCCTACCCATCTGTAACTACAGCAAAAAGAGATGCTCTGTTCTGGGGTCCAGGCTTGGCAGGTGGGAGCAGACTGAGGTCTAGTGTGGCTGGAGCAGAGAGTTGGGAAATAAAGATGTGGGAGAGGAGGCAGGAGGATCAGCAGGTCCAGAGCACCTGGGCCTGGCCTTGTAAGTCCCAGTTACTTTGGACTTAGTTCTGAGTGTGCTAGAAGCCAGTCGGAGGTTTTAACAGGGAAATGACATAGTATAATTTATGTTTTAGGGATCTCAGTCCTGTTATTGTGTGGAGAATGAGTTGTAGGAGCCAGGGGACAGCAGGGAGACAGTTGAGGAGACTAATGCACCCACCCACATCAGCACTGGTAGTGGAAACAGAGATGAAGAGAAGGGGATGGACTTGAGAGGGACTTAGGAGAGCCTGGACAAAGCTTGGGATCTAGGTGGGGATAGGTGCACAGGCAAGAACTTGGCAGGATGTTAGCCCCAAAGAAACTGGGGTATGTGAGGGAGCTCTCTGCCAGGGACAAGAGCCAGTGCCTAGAGTTAGAGCCTATTTGTCTAGATGACACAGACTCTCTGAGCCAGAGGCCTGAGATCTTTGAATCCCCTCCCAGTTAGGCACCAGCTGGGCCCAGAGCCTGAAGAGCTGCAGGTGAATCCAAATGACCCCAGCTGTGAGGAAAGAAAGGCAAAGAGGGCAGAGAGCCCACCCAGCAGACCATGGGCGGCCTAGAATTGAGGGAGCTTCCTATTTTAGCTATGGTGATTCCTCACTCATTCAGGTCCTAGGTTGAGGGCAGGCCATAGTCGCTTTAGAGGAACATCAGCGTCCAGCTTGGGTCCCAGAGCTTCTAATGTTCTGGCTTTCATTTGGTGCCTAATGGTGGCTTAGGTGTCTCCCCTGCCCACCAGGGAGATTGGCTGGAATGATATGTAAGGGAAGAATTACCCAGAGTCTAGACTTATATGAAATAGTGGGCCCACATTGGGGTCACTTGCCTCCTGACCCACCAGATTGGACAACATTCGGGGCCACTTCTACAATGGGTCTAGTTTTGGAGGTCCAAGCAGATGAGCCATGAGCATTTTTGTAGGGCTCTTCTGATCACACACGCTTCAGGTATGGCCAGATCCATGTGTAGCTAAGTTAAGCCTCCCAGGATATGTACCTGGGGGCAATTCTCAAAGACTGCATGGTTCAGAATGTGCTCCATGTACCATCCTAGAGATGTGTCCATGCCCAGATCTGGCAGCTAATGAAGAGAAAACTAAGGCACAGAGAACCTAAGAGAGTTTAGCTGTCTTTGGGAGTGTGGTTAGGCTCAGGGTCATCTATGGAATACCCCTTTGGGGCTCAGCAATTTCATATACTGACATCATCTCCTCTAATATGACAATCCTGCAGGGACTGTTTATTTTCTCACTTTCCAGATGAAGAAACTGAGGCTGAGGAAGGGTCTGCATGGTGTTTTTCACAAAATAAGTTACCAGAAAATTTAAAACTGACAAAAAGTGAGTGTCACCTCCTGCTCCCTGGAGATCATGCACTGAGCATCATGGCTCCCCACTTTGGGAAGGACATTCATAACAAAGGAAATTACTCTTTTCATTCCATGTGTCTGTCCTCCCTCCCTCTTTCCCTTTGTTTCTTTTTGTTTTCTTTCCTTCCCAAACTACTTGCAGATGACCTACTGTTTGCTACTCACTATGCCAGGTCCTTGGAATACAATAATAATTTAAAAACACAGGCCCCACCCTCAGTGGTATAGTGTTGAACATTAATCCAACAGTCCCACAAATACATATAAAATATTTACAATATAGTAAATTAATCAGGGAAGGCCTCCCTGAGGAGGTGGGATTAAGCCTAGAGTAGGAGGATGAGTAGGAATTTTCTAGGTAAGGATGAGGAGGGAACAACATTAGCTTTCCAGGCAGAAGGAACAGAATAGACAAAAGCCTCGTGGGGAGAATGAGTAGCGTGGCTGCAGCAGAGAGTCAGGAAAATGAGGTGTTGGAGCCAAGGCAGGCCACCCAGGACTTTGAAGATCACATTAAAGAGTTTCATCTTAATCCTTGGAGCTGTGTAGGTGATGGGAGGTTGTGATGTGATCAGAACTGCTTTTCTAAGTGTCAGTGGAGAGACCAGTTAAGAGGCTAATGTAGTCATCCAGGCAAGAGATGAGAAAAACTTGAGCAGGGGTAGAGGCTGTGGCAATGCAGGGAAATGAATGGTTTAAGGGAAATGTAGGAAGGAGCAAAGTCAGTAGGACTTGGATGATGGAGAGGAAAGTGACAGGGTTGACTCTTGTTTTCTAACATACTGACAGTGAATCCCAGAGGAGATGAAGTGGGGGTAAGAAAGCTTAAGGGTTGGATTTCAGAAATGTTGAGTTTGAACCTCTACCTCACGCCACAAACAAATCAAATTGAGAAGGAACAAGCTTCATGACATTGGATTTGGCACTGATTTCTTAGATATGACAACAGAGCATAGGCAGTAAAAGAAAAAATAGATAACTTGGACTTAATCAAACTTAAAAACTTCTATGCATCCACCAAGTGAAAAGACAACCCATGGAATGGGAGAAAATACTTGAAAATCATATATTTGATAAGGGGTTACTATTCAGAATATATAAAGAACTCCTGTAACTCAACAACTAAAAGACAACCCAATTCAAAAATGGGCAAAGGATTGAATAAACATTTCTCCAAAGAAGATATACAAATGGCCAATAAACACATGAAAAATGCTCAACCTTGCTAATTAGGGAAATGCAAACTAAAACCACAATGAGATTCCACTTCACATTCATTGGGATGTCTATTGTAAAACACAAAACAAAACAGAAAATAACAAGTGTTGGTGAGGATGTGGAGAAATTGGGACAGTGGACACTATTGGTAGAAATGTCAAATGGGGCAGTTGCTGTGGGAAATTGTATGGTGATTCTTCAAAAAATGAAACATAGGATTACTATATAATCTAGCAATTCCACTTGTGGCTATTTACCCCAAAGAACTGAAGGCAGGGACTCAGGCAGATAGTTTTACACCCCTGTTCATAGCAGCATTATTCCCAATAGCAAGTATGGGGAAGCAACTCAAGTGTCCATCAACAGATAAGGAAGGTATGGTCTATACATACAAGGGAATATTACTCAGCCTTAAAAAGGGAAGAAGTTCTAGCACATGCTGCAACATGGTTGAATCTTGAAGACATTGTGCTAAGTGTCACAAAATGACAAATATTATATGATTCCATTTATATGAGCTCCCTAGGTTAGTCAAAATCATAGAGATAGAAAATAAAGGGGTAGTTGCTGGGGGTTGTGGAGAGGAGGGAATTGGAAGAGGGAAAAGTTCTGGAAATGGATATTGATAATGATTGCACAACAATGTGAATGTGCTGAATGCCACTGAATTATACTCTTAAAAATGGTTAAAGTGGTAAAATGTTATGGAGATTTAACCATAATAAAAAGTAGATGAAAAATTAAGGTGACTCAGAGATCTGAACATAAAAGCTACAACTATAAATCTTATAGAAGAAAACAGAAGAATATCTTACCACCTAGGAGTAAGAAATAATTTTTCAGAGAAGACACACACAAAAAAAAACACAAAATAAAAGGAAAAAACTGACAAGCTGGACTTGAGATCTGTTGAGTGTGAGGTGTGACAACTTCCAGGTAGAAAGGCCAGGTAGGAAGCTAGAGTCTGTTGCTCATGGTGAGGCCTGGAGTAGAGGGACTGCATGTTGAGGCTCCTGAAATTAATGTTTCAAGCTACAACCTGCCTTTTGGGCCCAGAGGGAGGTCACCTAACTTATGGCACATTAAACTAGATTAAGTGACTTTGGCCATTTCTGGAATGAGTCTAGTAGCGGTTGTCCAAGCAGATGAGCCCCTGAGCATTTTCCCAAGGTATCTGCTCTGAACAGCATCTTACTGGAGGTGGCTTAAACCATCCATCTACTTCTCTGGCCAAACTGGGGGTGCATCTGTGATAACAGCTCTCTGTCCAGTTCTGTTGCCTTCATTCTTATCCACAGGGCAATGAGGGGGTCAGATGAAATCTAATTTCCTCTAAACTAGAAGCTGATCAATTATGGTTACAGGAACTTGCTATCTGGAAAAATCAGCTTTGCGTTTTCCTCAGGAAAGAACAGCATCTGAGTTCTTTCTCTTCTATCATGTCAGCATGGAGGGGGGTTGGTTATTGTAGGATCTGAGTTGCAGGACAATAGAAAAGCTGTGGAGCAAGAGGTGATTATCAAGTGGTCTTGCCTTGCTGAGGGTCTCCAAGCATGGGGGTCTCAGCCTCAAACTTTGCTCCCTCTAATGATCCCTAGGCACCTGGCTTCACTATCTTGGTGCTATTTCTACCCAGCATTCATTGGAAAGCAGGGAATTGAGTTGATCCCACTAGATAGTGATTTTGGGCCTTTGTGAGACAAAAGGATCAGGGACTCCTTTGAGAAACTGATGAAAGCCACGGGCTTCCTCCTCAGAAAAATGTAACTTTATACAAACCTTTACAAAGCACCCTCACATGGACCTCAGCTAAAGACAGCCTGCTATGGGGCCCCCTAAAATGGCTCCAAGGTCACCCACAGCTTTTCTGCTTAGTCCTCTGGTTATCTTCTGAGGAAGGTATGATTATGCCAGTTTTGCAGATGAAAAACCTGAAGCTCAGAGAGGTAACCCAAGCTACCAGTCTGGTCCCAAAAGGAGTAACAGGCCCTGTGAGCAAGGAATTCCCAAACTCGCTCTCCTGTGCAGTTGGGAGGCCTCGCCCCCAGCTTCTCCCAGTGGGAATATAAAGCAGTCAGTGGGAGGCCCTGACCCCTGGAGGGCAGAGCTTTGGTCTGAATCACCTTTGAGTCCCCAGTATCCAACCCAAGGTCCCAGAATCAACCAACTGAATGATGAGATGGGAGGGGACTCTGACTTTGGAGGCAGAAATGCTCCCACACATCAGCTCTGTCCTTCCTAGCTCATAACCTGGGTCTCTCTGAGCCTCAGTTACCCAGTCCAAAAAAAAATGGGAACATCAATACTCCTCTGACAAGGTTGTTAGAAAGATGAAAGGAGACAGCTGTGTGACAGGCACTGTATTCAGTGTTTCACAAGCATTATTACACATCACCTTCCCCAAAGCCTAAGTGGGGGTGTATAAATAGCCCCATCTCACAGATGAAGAAACTAAGGCCCAGAGCAAGGCAGTGGCTTGGCCAAGACCATGTAGCAAGCAGCAGAGCTGGAATTATAGCCCAGGTCTACCTAACCCACCTGTGCCCTTGACCAAATGCATGGAGCTTGACACCAAGTAGGTGCTCAATAAAGGAACAAGTTGCCCCCTGCCCCACCTCCTTCCAGAGAGCTTTCTTCAGGAGCCTATAGCTGGTAACATTAAACATAAAACAGATTAAAAGCGACCCAGGGAGGGTGCAGGAGCTTTGCATGACCCCTCCAGGCCAAGTCCTCTTTCATTTACTGCACAGTAAAGTCTCTCATCATGAGCTTGGAGCAATAAACTTTACCGTTCTTTTTTCCCTGCTTTTCCATTTCCCCACCCCTTCCTGCTGTAGTGGCAGGTGGGAGGCCCAGCAAATGACCAGTGTGACTACCCTTCATTATCATACCCACTCCCCTCTTCCCTGTGTTAACCTTCCTTTCTCCAAGTGTCTTCAGAGAAGCAGCCCAGGCTCAGACCAAAAATGATGAAGTCCAAGTGCTCAGCCCACCCCAGCTCTGATGGTACATCTCAGACTCCTGGGCATGAGGGCTCACCACAAGCCTTGGACATGCTGGGCCCAAGGTGCAGATGTGGAACAGCCGCTTCCCCACAGAGCTCCAAAAAAGACAATAATAAGTGTGGTATGTCCTGAAGGCCATAGAGACACGGAGGAGGGGTTGTAAAGCGTGCCCTGGAGATTAGAGAAGGCTTTAGTAGAGCAAAAGTTTGCCTGGGGGGTGGGGGGCACTTCAGGCAAGGGGAGCTGCCTGGGTGAAAATCCAGAGGTATAGAACCTCACAAGGTGTTTATTATGATTGGAAGAAAGGATACAAGGAAGGGGTCAAAGGACATGAGATTGGAGTAGGCAGGGCCTGTGTGCCAGGCTAAGGATTTTGAACCTTGTTCTGAGGATAGTAGGGAGCCACTGAAGGCTGTTGAGCAGGGAAGTCACCTAATCAGGTTCACCAGTGTAGCTAAATGGCTGCTGCAGGCTCATCTCTGAGCTTCTCTCGCTACACTTTCTCCTCTGATGATCTCACCCTGTCCCATGGCTTTAAATACATTTCTAAGCTGCTAATTCCCATATTTATATCTTCAGCCAGAGTCTCTCTTCTACACTTCCAACTTGTCATCCAACTGGCCACTTGGCATCTCTCCTTGGACATCTCACAAGCATCTCGAAGTTAACAAATCCAAAACAGGATTCTTGATCATGCCCACACCCCTAAAACCCACTCCTTCCCATCCTAGCAAATGGCATTACCATTTACCCTCTTGCTGAAGTCAGAGTCTTTATCAGCCATGCTTCTCCTCCTCTTCTTCCAGCTCAGCCTCTTGGTTGCATGTCCTAACTTCCACTTGTCTGTGTTTCTTCTACACCACTGCCACCCCTGCATTCCACGCCCTGTCCCAATTTTCCTAGATGATGCATAATCACCTCTTTCTCCCTACTCTCCTTCTCACCCCATGATAGTTCATTCTCTAATGAATGATGGATCTTTAAAAACAAACAAACAAACAAAGCTTTGTGCTAATCTGCCACCTAAAATTTTTTAGAGGTACTCTCCGCACCTAGAATAAAATCCAACTGCTTCAAAGCCTTGCACAATCTGGACACTGCTCTTCTCTGAGCTCACTTTTTCTCACTCTCCTTCATTCACAGGCCCCAGTCATGATGGCCCTCTTTGGGTTATTAAAAGCCTGCCCTACCCCTCCCCACCTCAGGGTCTTTGCCTGTGCTGTTCTCTTTATCTGGAACACACTGGCCCCAGCTCTTTGCATATCTATGCAGCAAAATAGGTCCCCTGGCAGTTGGGTGTAATGCCTTATTCTCTTCAAAGTACTTTTTACCATCTGTCTTCCCCAGAAGCAAGCACAATGTGCCTGGCACACAGTAGGTACTCATTAAATAACTGTTGCATAAATAAATCAAAAGATAGCAGTAGGGGGCTTAGAAGCAAGAGATCAGGGGAGAGAGAATGAGACCTGAAAAGACAATGGAAGAGCAAGTAGAGGAAAGGAACAGGTACCAGATGGGGTGTCTGGATTTGATCCTAGAGGCACTGGGGAGCCACAGAAGGTTCTTGAGCATAGTCATGGAAGTGCAAGTGATCAGTAGAGCAAGGGAGGCTGTATGCCTGGTGGTCATGTGATATCAGACTGCCTTAGGTCAGATTTTGGTTCAACAACTTCCCAACTGTGAGACCTTAGGCAAACCACTTAGCCTCTCTGAGCCTTGGTTTCCTCCTTTGTAAAATAGGGCCTGCTAACGAAACCTACACATAGGGCTATTGAGAGGTTAAATTAAATAAGATGGTGCATGTAAAATTCTTGGGATGTCCTAAGTGCTTAATAAACATTGGCCGTTGCCGCTGCTGTAGGGTTGTTAGTGCTGCTTATTAAGGCCATGTGTGTCAGACATCACGCTTCGCACTGGGGAACCAGCCCTGCCAGTTGTTAAGTTCAGTCCGATGGGGGAGATGGGCAGTAAATCCCTGCCTGTGGTTGCTCAGGATGAGCCTCCTAATGAAGCTCCAAGGTAGGCCCTGTGTGAGCAGAGAATTAAGTCTGGGAGAGTCAAGGAAGCCCCTCCAGGAGGAGTGACATTGGATTTCTGGGTGACAGTTTCCTTGAGAGAATATTTTGAGTCAGCAGCCAGTGGCCCGGGAACAGGGAGAAGGGGGATGTGTTCTGGCTGCTCAGCTCCCAAAATAACCCAGTTCCAAGGGCGGACAGCCAGGTAAGCCCCAGGAGCCGCCACCATGCCTTTCCTGGATGGGTTCCAGAGACCTTGAAGCAGTCCTTGCCCTTGTCTGTGCCCCCCAGGTGGCAAGAAGGCCTGGAAGAGGGATGCCCAGGCCAGAGCTCCCACCCAGGCCAAGGCGTCTGGGCAGTCAGTGCAGGTGCCACACAACATAGCCCCTCTCTCCTCCCACATAGAGGCCACTGAGGTACCCCCATGGGACCTGAGTCATGTTTGCTTTTCAGCCTCTGGGCCAGTAGCTTGACCACCAGGGCCAAAGAGGACATGCTCTGGAGCTCTGGCCCTGCCCTCTCCCTCTGCCTCTGTGTCTTGACTCCCATTCTCTGTGTACCCATCTCTGTCTGCTCCAGTTCCTCTGGCTCTTTGTCTCTCTCTCCACCTCCCCTTCCTTTTCCCTTCTTCCTCTCCTTCATCTCTCTCCTCTTCCATCTTTCTGTTTACCTCCCTCCTCCCCTCCTCTCTTTTCCTCTCCTTCCTTTCTGTCTCACTTTCTCTTTTAAAGTCTGCCTCCATTTCTCTCCCTCTTCCCACCTCTCCCTCCCACCCTTTCCCTCTCAAGTTTCTCTCTGCCTTACAGCTTCTCTTTCTCCCCTTTCTGTCCTCTCCCTCCAATGGGAGGCATCCTAGAACAGAGGCACACACATGCGCACACACTCTCTGATCCCCCTTAAGACCTGGACCTAGGACTTAGCCCTGCTGCCTTCCCCCACCCCCCAGCTAAGCCTGGCCCAGGATACAAGGATGAAGGCAGGATGGGCAGAGGGGTGGATGTTGAAGCTAATGGATATAGCAGGGAGAAGGGGGCATTCTGTCCTCCCCCGGTCTTCCCTCACCCCTGTGCACAGAGCTGGGGGCCAGGAGGAGGTTCCTGAGCTATGTCCTCTCCTCTGTACAGCTTCTGGGCTTCCCAGCATCATACTGCAGGTCAGGTTATTGGGCCCATTCAGCAGAATTATAAATAGCAGCTTGTGCTCAGCCTGGCCCACAGAGCAACCTCCACTGCCGCACGGTCCCCAGGGTCCCTGTCCTCTACCCCTCCATCCATCCCTCTGAGGCAAGGCCTGCCTTCCCCTGTGCTGCCAGTGGGTCCTCAGGTCAGTATTCGATGTGCTATCACCATAGCAACCTGCTTGTCCAGCCCAGGCTCAGGTTGCTGGGAGGTGTGGGCATGGGCAACTGAGGGAGCAGTCCAGTGGCCTGGAATCACAGGTCATGGCTCTGTGCTGGGCCTCTCCTCTCTTGTGGGCTGAGGAGTGGGGTCCTGTCCCGCAGAAATCTCAACCTGCTGGGGCACAGTGGGGCAGAAATGTCTGATACTGGGAAGCCTGGCATAGGGGCACCATCCTAGGCCTCTCCCACTGAACTGGGACCATGGGTCAGCCCAGGCCTTGAAACCAGAGTTGTGGGTTTAAATCTTACATCAGTACCTGTTACTTAGGTCATGTTGGGACCACCACTTAACCCTCAGAGCTCATAATCCTCAGTGTCCAGATAGGAACAGAAATACTCCTACTCCACCCTCTGGGGGTTGTTGAAGAGATCAAAGATGCTAGCTGTGTGGCAGGTCCCTCAATCCTCATTCTGCTCCTCTTGGTCCCTGTGGGCAGGGCAGGGCAGGGCAGGGCAGGGCAGAGCAGGGGCCGGGTGAAGCTCACAGACTTCAGAGTCACACTGACATGAGTTCCAATCTGGCTGCTGCAGTTCACCAGTTGAATAATCTCAATTTCTCTGAGCCTCAGTTTCCCCATCTATGAAATAGGTGTGAAAATGTCTACACCTCACCATTTTCAGTATGAATTGGGCCTCAGTGGGAGAAGCGATTGGTATAGTGCCCTGTACATGGCAGTACACTTGTCATCACTTTCTGAACTGTTCTTTCTATTCCAACCTTCTTGGCAGAGATGACCCTGCCTGCATCGCTGACTCAATGGTCACTTCAGACAATACCCTCTCTCTCCACATTTCAGTCTCCCCATCTACAACACGACCACAGGACCACTCAGATCCTGCTGAGGTCTGAGATTTGTGTATCTCAAGCAGCCCCACTAGGCCAGGCAGTATCTAATATTATACACTGATGTCCTCACCAGGCCCTGTCCTCAGCTCCCGAAACCTGAGCTGCACAGTTGCCTGGCAACTGAGGCGTGAGCTCAGAAGGCTTGGGTGTCAGGATGTCCAGCTGCAGCCCCCTCCGTGCAGTCCAGAGTCCCAGCAGGCAGGGTTCAGGCCAGGGACTCTTGCCCAGACCAGCCCTGGAGGAGCCTCCTGTTCCTCTCATACCTGCCCAGGTCCTGACTGTCTGAGAGCGCACTTTCTCAGGGTAAGAGGGACCATTGGCCTCAGATATTTTTATAGGTAGGGCACGTGGTCAGACTCAGAGGGAAACTGGAGCCACCCCTCACTGCTAACTGATACAGCGGCTGTCACCATCACCATCTTCCTGGAAGCTTGCAGCCCAAGTTTGTTTAAAAGTGTGGAGAATTCCCTGATCCTCTCATAGCACTGCCCTCCTGATGCCACCTCGTGGAGCTCCCAGGGCACTTTTCTTGGCCACACTTAACAAATCCAAAAGAAAGAAAGAAAGAGAGGAGGGGAGGGTGGGAGAGGGAGGGGGGAGAGAGAGAGAGGGAGAGAGAGAGAGGAAAGAAAGAGAGAAAGAGAAGGAAAGGAAAGGGAAGGGAAGGGAAGGGAAGGGAAGGGAAGGGAAGGGAAGGGAAGGGAAGGGAAGGTCATATCACCCTTACATTTAATTTACCTGGTCTCCCTATAAGACCTTCCCACATTGCCATTCACTCACCCAACAAATACTCTACTGACCGTCCATCCCTGCTCTGTTGTGTTCTGCCTAAGTGACCTTGGGCAAGTTATTTAACTTCTCTTTCCTTAGTTTCCTTTTTTGCAAAACAGAGATAATATGTGCCTCATAGACTGGTGATGTTGGTCAAATGAGATGGCATGCATAAAGTGCTTGGCACATAGAAAATGCTCCATAAATATTAGCTTATTGTGATTATTTTTATTAAATTGTTATGCTGTTCAGCCACCATGCGAGAGGGAACAAAGCACAACTTTTTGAGAACAGGGTGGGTCCAGTTCCACTCCATCCACATTACATCCCACAGCTCCTGACTCCCAAAGCAAAGGTTTGCCAAATGAGTGGAGGTGAGAAATGAACTGTTTCTGCTGCAGTCCATTACTGCTCAGGGATTGATTGCTGAGACATTGGCTTTAAACATCTTTTACTATTCCAGGTGTAGGCTACATCATCCACAAAGTCACCAAAGCGGGTTTGAAGTCCCATTGTAGATTTTCTATCTTTGCCTGTGTTTGAGGTGGGGGAGGAATAAGTAGGCCCGTGGGTGCTTGAGGTGACAGCTTGTGGAGGGAAAGGATCTGGCATTTACAGGAACCTGATAGTGAGCATCTCCTTGCATTTTGCACCCTAGATGTCTACTTGCCTCATTCTAATCCCAGCACTGACTGTATCTGAGTGACCTGTGCCAAGCAAGTCACTTGTCCTCTTTGAGCCTCAGTCCCCTCATCTTTAAAATGAGCACCCTACTCCCTCTGCCCCATGGTCACAGGTGAGACAAAGGAGGTCACACTAGGAAGAACTTCTTCCAGTAACAGTCCTCATTAATAAGAAGATAGCAATGCCATCCATGGAAGAGCACTGGGCTTGTGGCCATGCCTCCCCAGAGCCTACCATTCGTCAGCAAAGCCACATTGGGTGACTGCCAGCCCTCTGGCCGGGGGCGCTGTTTCTAACAGCAGGTGATTCGGTCAGGCTGACTGCTCCAGGGTTTCATCCTTGACTTCTTCCAAACACAGGAAGGGGCTGCCATCTGCTTCCTGCCCCTCACACCCAGGCTGCCAGGTCAGCCAAAGCCCCCACCTCACACCTGTCAGCAGTGCAAGATAAAGAACTCCACTGGGGGTTCCCTAGTGCATGCTAAAGCTAGAAATATCCTGGGGGCCTCCTCCTGGACCCAGGCCACTTGGACACCAGGCACTGTTCCTCCACCTTGGAGAGCAGCAGGGTGGCCCTGGGTTTCTCTCTCATGCCTGAATACCACATTTTATTCCACTGGTGTCCCCACCATGGGGCAGCTTCATTTCTGCTGACTCTAGGCCTGGAAGCCTGTTGACTGCCAAGGTCAAGAGCACAGCCTTGGGACTCAGACCCGAATGCAGACCCTAATATGACCTTGGTCAGCCACCTGACTGTCTGAATCTCAGTTTCCCCATCTGTAAAATGAAGAAGAGTGTCTAACCCTGGGGCCTATCATGGATATGAGCAGGATCATGCCTGGAAACAGCTGAATACAAGGACTGGCACTTGATAGTAATAAAACTTAGCTGCTCTTATAATTATTTGTGTTACTGTTATTGCTATTCTGATGCCATTATTACTGTGGCCACCTTCCTGCCAGAAATGTTACCTCCGTTCCTTTTGATCATTCCTGCAGGCCAGTGCTGGGTACAGAGAAAGTGCTCATTACATGTTTTCTGCCTTGGTATCTAAACTCAAGTGTTTGTTGAAGAAGTGGATGACCCAGTGGAAGAGTTCATGACCCAGGCAACCTTGTTCTCTCTCACTTTCTGAGGTCAAGCTGTGTTCCTACAGCCACTTGGCAAGCTTCTGTTAAGCACCACTGTGTCTGTCAGGTGCACTGAGAACCTGGAAATGGATGGGCACAGTCCCCTGCCCTCTAGGACATGAACAGCAGGGGTGTCAAACTCATTTTCACCAGGGGCCACATTAGCCTCACAGTTGCCTTTAAAGGGCCAAAATAATTTTAGGACTGTATAAGTGTAACTACTCCTTAACTGTTAAGGAGTTGAAATTACATTCAGCCCTTTGAAGGCAACTGCGAGGCTGATGTGGGCCCCAGTGAAAATGAGTTTGACACCCCTGCTCTAGGGCATGAACAGCTGAGACCTCTGGAGGGATCAGTTCACTCTGCTGGAGAGTAGGCTCAGCATAGAGTTCACTTAGGAGGGGTCTTCTGAGCTGGGCCCTGCAAGGTGAATAGGAATCTGCCAGGCAGAGAGGCAGAAGGGAGGGAACAGCCTGTGCTAAGGAATGGCAGGTGGTGCACAAGGCAGCTCTGAGTTGATTTTTATTATTAAAACAAGAAATTCCTCCACCATAGATGTCTCAGTGTCCAGAGGATAACTGGCTGATTTGAGGACACACACATGCCCATCAGAGGAGGGGTGCCAGGAACAAGGGAGGCCTCCTTCCCTCTGCTGTCCCAGCATCCCAGACTTACCACAAGTCAGCATGTGAAGGTCTCTTGGAAGCCTTCTAGTCCAACCTCTTTATTTTACAGATGGAGAAACTGAGGCCCAAAGAGAAGACAGTGGAGCAGGGACAACTACTGGTGGACCTCCTAGCTGGGCTTGCTCCAGGCCTGTCCACCCATACTTGGGAGTGACCAGCTCTGGAGCTGCATGCTCTGTGCAGGATCTTGAGCCCCCTGGCCACTCCCTAAAGATGTCATTCTCTGTGGGACCTACCATAGGCCTCTGAATTTCTCTAGCCCTAGTTTCTACTTATAAAATAGAAAAAGTCAGTAGGTTTTTGTGGACTTTGAACTGAAAAGCATTTTATGAACACCATTTTTGTCATCACTGTCACCTGGTTCAGGGTGTTCCCTAATGGCAGAGTTCCCTGAGAGCTACCGTCATCTAATGGAGTGGTGTCTGGGTTCAGAGGTCCAGGACCACCTTATGGACAGCCCCAGAGACGGTGGTGAGACATCTGTGGGAAGCAGGCTATACATACCCACATTTAATCAATCACACACGTGCTCTGTCCTGCCCTGTCCTGACATGCATGACACACCTGTACATGCACAGCTGGTTGCACAATCGTGCATACCTTCTGCCCCACCCTAACACATACATTTGTGCACTCATAGACGTGAACTTGTGGTTGGAGAGAGGGAATAGAGATATTCTGCTTGAGTCATAAATTGCCCATTAATTATGAAACAATAAAAATAGAAGAAAATTTAAGCTCAACCTAAAGAACTTTGTAACCACCAGCACTGACACAGATTGTCATGGAAGGAGGGAGTGACCCCTGTCAAGGGAGGCACATGAGCACAAGCAGGACTTTGCACAGCTGTAGTGAAGGCATCACAGAGATTTTCACTTCTAAAGTCCCTTCTGATGTCTGGATTCAAGTGAGCTTAGGGAAGCAGGACCTCTTCTGGCTTTTCTGTCATGCTTTGCAAATACTGGTGGTCCTGCATGGACTCACATTATCCTCCCAACCACCCTGTGAGGTAGGAATGGTTATTGTCCCCATTTTTGAGGTCTGAGGCCAGGGAGCTGCCTTGATTTCTCCAAGGTCACTCAGTGATAGCAGAGTGAGGGTTCTAGCCCAGATCTCAGGCTCTAAGCCTCCAACAAAGGGGTTCTGACCCTACTAAGTTGTGAGTCAAGTGAAAAGTGGTTTAAGAATCCAGAGAGGAGCCCTGGCTGGTGTGGCTCAGTAGATTGAGTGCAGGCCTGTTAACCAGGGGATTGCTGGTTCAATTCCTTGTCAAGGCACATGCCTGGGTTGCCGGGTGGAGGGGGGCGGTCCCCAGTTGGGGTCATATGGCCCCCTGGTTGGGGTCAATGGGAAGCAACCGCACATTGATGTTTCTCTCCTTCTCTTTCTCCCTCACTTTCCCTTGCTCTAGAAATACATAAATAAAATCTTTTTTAAAAAAGAATCCAGAGAGGAGAAATTTGGGGAGTGAGGAAATTCCCAAGAGAAAGTGGCACTGGAAATGATAGATCTGGGGACCCAGACATGAAATAGAACCTATCAGGCAAAGAGAGGGCAGTCCAGGTGAAGGTGGGGTTACTGGAGCAGCCACGGTGATGGGGACAGCAGGAAGTCAGGATGTACACACCTGCCATGGCCTTACTTGCTTTCATTTTGGGGCTCAGAGTCTCAACAACAGGCAATGGTTCTGCACAGCTTCAGCACTGTTGGGGTCCCCTGGTTCCGAATCCCTCAGGAGGCTGCATTCGCATCTGTCCCTGCACAGATGGCTGGTGAGCACAGCTAGCAGCCCTCACCCCCACCCGCACCCCCTTCTGTCGCCAGGACTCGGCTGCACCGGGGAGTGTGGTATGGTGTTATTTTTAGAATTGGCACCATCTGCTCAAGGTGCCGGGCGGATTCTGTTGGTCTCTGCAGTGGCCATGACAGCCATGCCAAGTCAGAGGAAGACTGCAGAGCTGGCCTGCAGGGCGGTCACTAATCAGCATGCAGACCTGCTGAATGCAGGAGCCAAAGAGATTCCATAGGCCTTCAGGGTGTATGATTCTGGAATCTGAGTCTGGAGCTGCCAGTGGGTTGAGTCTGGGGCCAGGGCAGCCAATTCAGAGGACAAGCTCAGCATGGGAGGCATCTTGTGTTCCCAGCACCCTGCCTGGTCCCTGGGCTTGAGCTTGGGTCTACCTCCTGGCAGATTCTGAGTGTCCTGCCCTGACCTTATCCTTGACCTCCAGCTTTGTGTGGAAAATGAGGAAAAAGCAGGAGGAGAAAAGAACAATGGCCAGCCCTCAGGGATCCTTCTTGGGACCTAACACTGGATGTGGCAGAAGACACAGTCCTGAGCAATGTGGTCCAGAGGAGCTGGCACATCTCCTCATTGGACTCCAAATGTTTCAGTATGTCCCGCTGCCTGAGCTACCACCACATTGGGCTTCTGAGTCATCATAGAGAGGACTTAGGCTGATGATTCCAAACAGGGGCTCTGATGGCAGACTGCCTGGGTTCAAATCCAAAAGTTATGTGATCCTGGGCAACCTCCTTAACCTGTCAGAGCCTCCATTTGTTCATCTGTGGAATGGGATGCTTGGTAGCAGCTACTTCATAGGGTCCAAGCACAGACTTACCAATTTGCTGCTTATAAGACTGTGGCATGCACGTGAGTGCATTCAGCATCAGCTCCTCCTGCCACCTGACTGACCAGGTCCACTTTTCAAATGCAGACTGCACCCTAAGATTTCTTGTCCTTCCGTAGTATTATAGCTTTCTCAGTCATGGAATCAGTACTGGTGGAGGCCTGTGCCATGCTGAGGGCTGGGGAGGCCTCATTCTCAGGAAGTTCATGGTCTAGTTGGGGAGACAAGCTGGTAAGACTCACCCCAAGACTGAGGGTAGAGGGTGTGAAATCAAGGAATAAACCACACATGATGGAATGGCAGTGGGAAAAGGGTTGAAATTTATAGCAGGGGAATTAGAAAAGTTGTTGTGCTGAGCCTTGGAGAGGAAAGTTTTGATTAATGGGAAAGCAGGTGTAGGTAGTCCTGGATAGAGGGAACAGTGTATGCAAAGGGTGGGAAACAGGAACGTGCATTTGTTGTTCTGGAAATGCAGAGTTTAGTTAGATCAGTGCCCAGGGAGGCTGGATCCAAGCCAATTGGGCAGGATCCTAGGTGGCACTGGGAAGCCAAGCAATGGTTTTTAATCCAAGGAGTGGGCATGCTCCATCTGAGAAGCAACATAATATGGTGGTTTTAGAGTAAGATAGGTCCCAGTTCTGCTCCCAGCTCTGCCATTTTTTAGCTCTGTGACACTGGGCATGATGTTATTTTACCTCTCTGAGCCATGGTTTCCCCATCATAACAATGCCTACCTTGTGGGCTTATTGTGGGATAAGGTGTATTCAGAGCCTAACACAGCTCCTGACATGTGGAAGCCACTCAGTAAGTGGTAGTCACCATCAGCTTCACTGTGGGAACAGTGAAAGAGGATTGAGGGTCCAGTCAGGAGGCTGTGGATGAGTAGCCTGTATTCTCAGCCCACAATGAATGACTTTCCCCCACACCTTAACTTCCTGCTTCTCTGTTCTGGACCCCAAAGGACTCCCTAGCTATTCAAAAGTAATCTCCCAACTTAGATTCATCCCCTGGCACACCTGTGGGTGAGTATTCCTACCCCAACACATAAAGGAAAAAAATTAATAAACTCAGTCAGTCTGAGATGCCACTTAACTATGGTTCCAGCAGGAACCAGAAGGAAAGGACCATGCACAGTACAAAAAAAAATGGATCACTAATGGTGGGATTTCTGGTATCAATGACAGATGGCACTGATAGGCCAAGGTGAGTCCTCTGTGCTTGCACTTAAGTGGTCCTCAATGGCCTTTTGCAGTATCATTTTGTTGGCTCACAACTGCTCACTAGGATACCCTATTGCCTGAGAACCCAGCTTTGAGTATCAGCACCAAATATCTGGGGACAGCTCCCCGTGCCTATTCACAGAACTCATGGAAAAGGCTCTGTGCCCTCCCCAGTCAACCCCTACTCTATTGGCCAGCACTGCCATCCTAGAAGGCTCCTAGGGGCACTTAAAACCCTTTGCTCTCTGTCAGCACTATAGCATGTGGACAGCTCCATGCTACGCCATTCTTAAAGCCCACCCCATACCCCTAGTCAGCACCATGGCCTTGGGAACAGCTCCCAGTGGAGACAGTTCCCCAGTTCCTGCTTCTTTGTCCTCCTCAGAGGGCTGTCAGTTAGCACCAGGACCACGCGGACAGTGCTCATGCCCAACCTTGGCTGGTCAGCCTACAGGGAGTGGGGGCCTGCAGTTATCAGGTTCCCTGACCTCAGCCACCCAATCCCTCCCCAGCACCCACCTCCATCCATCCATCAACACTTTATCCCCAGAGACAGCTCCCTAGCCCCAGCCCGCCACGGTCAGAGGTGAATCCTGAAGATTCACCACCCAGCAAGTAACTTGCACAGCAGAACCCTGTGCTTCACTATAGAAACCAGAGGAAGGGCAGGGGCCTGATCTGTTGGAGAGAGGAATGTGAGTGAGCCTGAGGGGCCCTTATGAGTATCTGTGTGTGTGTTTGAGGTCTGACTCTACTACCCCAACCAAGGACCTTACAACAGTCACTGCACTCTCTTTTCCCTTGGTAAAACAGGGTACTGGCAGTTATTGTATCACTGGGTTGTTGTGAAGGATTAAGTGAGACAACAAACGTAAAGTTCATAGAACAGTGCTTGGCATGTATTAGGTGCTGTCTAAGCATTGCTTTTGTCATCATTCTTTGTCCTTCCTTCAGGCCTCTGCTTGTAACCACAGAAAGATGGAAGAAGATGAAGGTAGGATGGGACAGTTTCATTGTAGCCATTTAGGATCTGGAGGCTAGGGGCAGCCGGGGCAGCAAAGGGGGCCTCAAGATAGTCAGTGCGGCTATAGGGAGAGTAGGGCAGGTGAGAGCTCAGGCCAGAGAGATATCCAAGGCTTTTTGCTGAAACCAAAGAACAAGGTCCAGAGCAGCTGGTCCATCCCAGCAGAGCCACAGTTCACAGTCTTCTCAATGTATGTCCCCTTTCTGCAGCCCAAAGTGGAGTCTCCCAGCCCTTTTCTGCCTCAGCTAGGCTTTCTTGCCTCCATCTGCTGGCAACTTTACTGTTTTAGCTTCATCAGAAAACTCTCAAAGATTTTTTAAGGAAATATTTCTTAAGAAGGCGCATATCAAGGGCACAAATCTTGGAAAGCAGACACTGCCCTGCCAAGGCCCAAGGATAGCAGTGCAAGTCAAAGGCAGCAGGTAAATTTTGATCAGCTCATAACTCCTGGCCTCTAGGGCATTTCTCCTTCCTATAGCCTCCAGCCAAGTAGGACTTGGCCTGCATTGGTGATGGCCTCTCTGTCTGGGGATGACACAGCAGCAAGGAAGTATGTATACCCTGAGAAGCAAGTCTCAGATGATGGGAAAATCTTTGAGGATATTGCTACAATGGCCCTTCAAGACTAAGTATCTGTTCAAATCCCCCTCTTGCCTTACAGAAAATGAAATTGAGGCACAGGAGAAAAAGCTCTGGTTCAAGGCCATACTGCAAGTTGGTGAAGGGCAGCGGGGCACAGAGGAAAGATGGAGGCTTTGGACTAGAGCGAGTGTATTTAAACTATACCAAGTACTATTTGTATGGTCTTGGCCATCTGTAACCTCTCTGAGTCCCAGCTTCCTTATCTGTAAGGTAGGGACAGTGATACCACCCAGCCCTTGCAGGCATGCACTAAGCAAGTTCTGTTAATAGTAGTGGTCGAGTCAAGATCGGGACCCAGCAGATCTGGTTCCCAGGCAAGTGCTGTTTGGATTACATCCTCCCAAAATTTGAGGCAAACGTTGTGCAGGAATCACTCAACTCAGCCTGCAGATCCTGACCTTGGAGTTATCACAGGGGGCTCTTTATGGCAGAGGGATTAGACCTTAAACAGTAGGGTCTGAGTACCTCTCTTGCTGTTCTCGGAATCCCAGCAACTTGGGGCAGGGTCTAAAATGTAGGTTTACTGAATGGGTAGAAGGATGGAGAGATAGATGGATGGATTGATGGACAGCTAATGAATGGGTGGGTGGACAGATGGATACATGCATGGATGGACGGATAGAAGGATGGATAGATTGGTGGGTAGATAAGTGAGAGTATGAATAGGTATGTAAGATACCTGAAGGACTAGAAATAGGGTTTTTCTACCATCTAACATTGGCAGCTGCTCTGGAAAACAGGCAACAATGGAGGGAATTGAGCTTGGTTGGCAGCTAAGAGCTGGACCTACCCTTCCTAGGATGGGCATGAGGCTAAGAAGATACAAAAGAAGCCCTAGGTCCCTAACAGCCCACCCTCTGGCCCTGCTCCTGCCATCTGTGCCTTCAGGGCTGATGCATGGCTGTTTCTGTGAGACTTTTTAATTTTTTTTTAGATTTTCCTTTTCTGGTTAGCAGGATAGGAGTTTTCTAAAAATAGCAGTAAATTCTCTTGTGAGGTATTCATTTTCAGTTCCCTTCCTCCTTCCCAGTTCTCTCTCCTCATCTGTGAGAATTCAAAGCTGAGATTTTCATTGCCAGCTTTGATGCGTGCACACACACGTGCGCGCGCACGCGCACACACACACACACACACACTGTGGGGCCCATGCACTCAGAGGCAGGTGTGGGCACAGACATCTCTGGCCCGCTCATACTCACAGACACACACTCATGCTGAGATAGTCCAGTATAACTGCATGGCAACCCTTGTCCTCTAGGGTCATCCACACTAAGCACACATCTGCTGACACACCACAGGGACACACACACAGTCACTTACAGGTCCAGCTCAACACTAATATTTTCACACTCCTGACCCAGGTGTGCCCTAGACTGTGAACTGGCCATGATGAACATCAAACATAACACTCACACTGACCTTGCATATCCACACTGACTGACCCCACACATTCACACTAACATGCACATCCTCACTCACACTTACAGTCACTACAGATCCATCAGGCTCTCTCCTCACACACACATATTCACACAGACAGGACCTTCCCTCTCCCAGAGAGGGCCATCTCAGGCAACAGCTGCAGCCATCTGGGTGAGGCTGAGGAAGAAGCAGTTGTCCCTTTCTCTCTGGCTGCTGGCTGAATTCACCCATTTTCCTGGGTCATAGCTGTGGTGGAGGAGTTCCCATTGCTGGGGACAGAAGACTCTACAGAAAGGCCAGAATTTGCATCTAGGAGAGGAAAGAAAGTGTCTAACCCCAAGGGAACTAATTAGTCAAGACCAGAGCAAAGAGGAGAGTACCCTTGTATGCTGTGCCAACAAGTGGGGACCCTCCTCAGCCTTTCAAGCTGTGCTAGGGGCTTTGTGGGTATAGCCCTGTCAGTCTAAGTTCTGCATAAGCACAGCAGTGTGGGGGGCATTCTGGCTGAGCAGAGGATAGAGGCAGTGAGTGAGTTATCATCCTAAGAACAACCACCATTTAACAAGTTTTTCCTCTGTGCCAGGACCTAGCCTAAGCTCTATCTCAATTAGTCCTCACAAAATCCTATGAGGTAGGCTTTGAAGCTGGCTGTTTGGGAGGAGGAAACCAAGGCACAGGAGGGGTTAAGAGCCTTCCCCAAGTCACAAAGCTAATCAATTGCAGCACCAGTCCTCATCATCTGGGATTTCTAGTGGGGAGCCTATGTCCTCTACATTTTTCATGGCTGCCAGAGATGATTCAAGAAAGAAGTGACTTTAGCTCTGGCTGGTGGGCTCAGTTGGTTGGAGCATTATCCCATAAACTGAAAGGTCGCTGGTTTGGTTCCTGGTCAGGGCACATGCCTAGGTTGTGGGTTAGGTCCCTGGAGGGGAGAGGGAGCGGTGTACGTACCAGAAGCAATGGATTGATGTTTCTCTCCCTCTCTCTTTCTCTCCCTTCCCCTCTCTCTAAAATCAATAAGCATGTCCTTGGGTAAGCATTAAAAAAATAAAAAGGTGACTTTAAAAATACATATTAAGGTGGTATTTAAATTCAGCACATCTTAAAACAGAAGGACTCAGCATTCAAAAGTTATTTTTAGCACATAATTCATTCGCAATTGTCCCAGCTACCATCCTTCAGTAGGATTTGAAAGCTGTTGGTTTGAGGTTTTGTTTTCCTTTTTAATCCTTCCTTCAAAAGATAGATTCCTTCTTTGTTAAATTAACTCCAAAAAAACATTGCACCTTCTTCTGCAGGCATCCTTGCTGGAAAAGACTTTTTATTAAGGTTCCCCTAACCTATTCTTGAGTCATTGAAATGTAACAATACAGTCATTTAAATGCTAATAAGATGAAACTGAAATGCATAAATCCAATATTGTTAGAATATTCTCCTGGATTCTGCAGGTCCTGGCACTTTCAGAACCTGAAGGGACCTCAGAAATCCCTAGTCCAATCCTTGACTTTCCACGTGAGGCCCAGGGAGGAAAGGGGCTTGCTTGGTCAAGGTCACTTTGCAGCATCTTGGAAAACAGGGAGCGGTTTTTCAATGGACTCTGGCCTCAGTTGGCTATGTGACCCCTTGTGTATTGCTCACCCTCTCTGGACCCAGAACTAGTCATGTGCCCTGCCCAGGCCCCTGTCTCATTCCAATCAGCTGCTATATCAGAAAACCATAGACTGTGTTAAACAACAGAAATTTATTTCTCACAGTTCTGGGGGCTGGGAAGTTCACATCACGGTGCCAGCAGATTTTCCCAGTAAGGGCCCTTTTCTTGGTTCACAGATGGCTGTTTTCTTGCTGTGTCCTCACATGGCCAAGAAAGATTATCTGTCATGTCTCTTTTTATAAAAACACCAATCCCATTCACAAGGGCTCCACCTTCATGACTTAATTACCTACCAAAGGACCCCACCTCCTAATACCATTACATTGGAGATTAGGGCTCCAACATATTAATTTGAGGGTAAACACATTCAGTCCATAGCAGTCTGTGCGCCCGTTTTTTAGGGCAGGAGTGATTCCATTGTTGAGAACTGGCTGCAAATATACCTTATTGAAACCATGAGGTAGGCACATTTACTAATAACAGGGGGGGAGAGGGAGATACAGAAGCCAGAGTTGCAGAATATCTGCTTCTGGCCAGGAGCTACACCAAGACACACACACAGGGGTCTCCATGGGTCCTCACAGCAGCCTGTTAGACAGGTGGGTCAACTCCAGTTTGCAAATGAGGCCCACCCGATGAGGTGAGATGACTTCTGCAAGGTCACACCACTCATTAAGAGTCTCAGCCATAAAGTGGTAGCTCAGGTATTTAGGCAAGGCCGAAAGAATGTCAGAGTCTGGGGACCTTTGGCTGAGGGGACAGCTGCCTGCTCCAACCTCACACCCATCCTCATTGTGATGAAGGGAAACTGGGAAGTGGAGGGCAGGGTATCCACCTCAAAGAAAAAGGTATGACTACTGATTGTGATATCTTTCCTTACCCCCAGCAAACCTGTAAGACAGGCAGGGTTGGAATCACCAGCCCATTTTACAGATGAGGAAACTGAGATCCAAGGACTTCCCGTGGATGGATGACCCAGGGCCTAATCCAGATATTCATTCATTCATCAAGTATTTATTGAGTGCCTCTGGATGCCAGGGACCATAGTAGGTACAAAAGTGACATAACTACTGCCCACTCAGAGCTCTCAAGCTCCTGGGGAAGGGAAACAGCTAAGCAGGCCCAAGCAATAGAGTGTGAAGTGTGGTATGGTACAGGACTCATCCAGGAGTTAGAAGAATTTACATAGCCCTGTGTGGTCCAGGAAGGCTTCCAAGTAAAGGACACTGTGCTGAGCGGAACAGGCCATTGTCACTTGGCAGCGAAGGCTGGGGGAGTGGACAATTCTGGACAATTCAGGCAGCAGATAGATTCTACAGTAACTAGCAGTTCTTCAGCTCTGTCCATTTGCCAGAATATCATTTGAGTGGTGTCATACAAGTACTTCTGTGTCAGTAGACTTCAAGCTCTCTAATTGAGGAACAGTTAGATCAAATACCAATGTGAGCTCTGCAACTTAGAAGGAAAAAACAAGATGCCCAGCACAGCACTGGTCTCATGCATGCACTGGTGAGATGCAGGAGAAATTGGTAACAGGGGCTGGGGACAAGCCACATCAGAAGAGGTAACTATAGTGGGAAATCTCAAAGAAGGAAGTTTAAGATCAAACATCTACAAGGGCAAAGTTCTGGTTTTTAACTGATTTTGCTATCCCAGCATTTCATCCCTCTAGACGTGCTCACAGGTCCCTTCCTACACCTTTTACTATGTCTCTCCTGACCTTTTACTAGTACATACTTGTATATTTCAGATTCTTCCATGTCTGTCTTTTGGCTTAAGGCCTACTTAACCCACAGGAAGTTAAATTTCCCCACTCATCTTCCCTGGCAACCTGAGCAGATCAGATCTTCCTTCTCTGGGTGTCCACATCACCTGGGACTCCCTATCATGACAAACCCATCATGTTATATAGAAATCACTCATTTAATTGTGTCTCCTCTCCACTTCAGCTCCTGGAAGGCAAGGACCATGTCTGGATTATTTAGTGCATGGAACAGAGTAGATGTCCAAAACAGTTATTAGATGGGTGAATGGATGGATGGATGGGTGGGTGGATGGATGGATGGATAGGTAGATGGGTGGATAGATGGTTGAAGATCATTGTTCATCTTAACACAATAGTCATTAAAATTACCAGTAGGCCATTAGCTTATGCCTACCATTGTCATCACAAATATAATTACTGCTAATGATTCTCATAGCTCTCACTGTCAGATATAATTGTCAGTGCCTGCACTCCACACCACAGGAAGCAGGGGGACAGATAGAAAACAGCGCCTTGAGTTTAGAAAGTCCCTCATGGATTGCAAAGCACTTTTGTTCACATATGGCACTTAATTTAAGCATCCTAAGAACCCCATGAGGGAGATTAACCAGGGGAGGCAGCAAAGAGCCCTGATTAAGAGAATGTCTCTGGATGCAGAGTGCCCAAGTTTAAATCCCAACTCCACCACTCTCTAGCTGTGTGAATTCGGGCAGTTTATATCACCTCTCTTGGCCTCAGCATCCTCAAATGTTCTATGAGGATAATAAGACTTTCTGTCTCATGAAGTAATTGTATGGATTGGTAATAATAACAATAAATACTGAGTCCTAAGTAATTACTGAGCTCGGTTCTAATTGTTTTATATGAAATAACTAATTTAAGCCTCATAACACCTATGAGGTAGATGCTATTATTCCCCCTCCCTTTTTTAAGATAATAAAACTGAAGTTGATTTGCCTTCCATCCTGCTGGGAGGAGGAGGAGCCAGAATTTGACCAGAAACTATGGCTTCTAGAGCCTTTACTGTTAACCTCTACAGGATGTACTGTTAATCTGTACATCCAGGCAACCTTGGTCCCTGCCTCAGCTGTTGGTCCCAGTGTAAAGATAAGGCTTCCTACTGCACCCCTAGGTAAAAAATGCCCCCCTGGAAGGCATGACAAGTTTCTCCTGCAGTTCCAGCACCCCAACCCTTGTAGGAAGCCCCATACTCCAATGGAAACACCAGATTTGAACATGATTTATAATTAGCTCCCAGTAAATCAGGAGGTACCCTTGTCTTGCAGATGAGGAAACTGAGCCTTGGCAAAGTGAAAGGGCTTGCCCAGAGTTCCACAGGATTTGAAAGAACTCAGATTTAAATCCAGATTGCTCTGATTCCATCCTGTGTTCTTCACTTAACTCAGGCAACAGTCCACCAACCAAGCCTCAGTTCTTCAGAGAGAAAGGAGAGAGTGCCCCCTAGGGGAAGGGGAAAGAGAACTGGGCTGGGAGTCAGGAAACTGGACACCTCTGGGCCCCTCTACTTTTGATCTTTGACTCTGGACAAGTCCCTTTCCCTCATTGAGCTTCAGGCTTCTCACTGAATGAAATGAAGTTAACTCTAAAATGCTGCCAGCTCTAAAATTCTGTGCAAGAGGAAAAGATTGTAGAAGGAGAGAGATGGAGCAGGGCACAGGGGACAAGCGGGAAAAGCTGGGGCTGGGGTAGGGGCTCAGTCCTGTCTTCTCCCTCTACCCCTCACTGTCCTGGGCCTATGATGGCCAGCTGTCTGATGCTGCTGGGCGGAGCCGGTCTCCGTGCCAGGCCCAGCCGAGCTCAGCAGGGGCCCTTTGTCACCCAACGCTTGCCGGGGCCTTGGCCACTGGTGTTGGGTATCCAGGCAGATTGGATTCTCTCCTGGCAGCCCTGCAGATGCCGCACTCTTGCAAGGGTGGCCAGGCAGGCAGAGAGAAGGCAGCATTCCCTCCTCCTCCTGGCCTCCCAGAGGAACGTGGAGGCCGCTGTCTATGGTGCTGGACTGTGGGGGCCCCCCCAGGTGAGGGCTCCCTGGACCCCAGCTTATGCTGGGGGCCAAGCTGTGGACTCATGACGTCCTGGTGAATATGCATGAGCTGGCTCCTCTGGCCCCGCAGAGGGCCTTAATTAATGTGGTTGGGGGCTGAGGGTGGAGATGGGTGGCTTTCTCCCATCCCTGTGCCTGTAAGACCCAAGTGGCAAGGACAGTGTATATTAGTGGCATAGACAGGAGTAGCATCTGTACATGGGGGTTATGCCCTAAATTGTGTGGGCATAGAATGCATGTGGAGAAGTGAGAGAAACCAGGGTCTATGTGTGCACAGAGGGGCCATGAGTACAGATATTTTTGAGTGGGGAGGTGGGGATGTTAGATGTATGCCTAGAAGTGTGACTACATTCAATGCTGTACACAGCAGGGAGGGGGGTGTTCCCAGAGTGTGTGGGAAGTGGGGATTGTGCATTGCTGTGTGTGTATGGCAGTGAGGTGGACCCTAAAAGTAGGGGAGTCAGGTGTTGCAGGGCACCCTGACCTCTGTGTGTCCGAGGGTGTGAGTGCACCAGGATGTATTTTGCGAAGTCAGCATGTTACACAGCACAGTGGGCAATTAGGAGATCAGGATGTATTATGAAGGTCCGTCAGTCTGTGCCATGGGGGTGATACATCATGGGGTGTCCAAGAGAGTGCTGGTATATTTGGATTTACAGTGTGTGCTAGTGTGCTATGGGTATTGTACAAAACACCCATATTAGGGTATGGGTGTTATTTTGAATGGGCATGCATGCGCATGTACATGGGACCTTCATGAGTACCCATCCCATGAGGCCTCCAGCTCCTGACCTTTGTCACGACTCTGTGCTTGCCCCCACAGGAGCCACCACCCCTGACCATGTAGATGCCAGCTCCAGGGAGCAGCATGGGCCCTGCTGAATGGAGACTACTGGGTCTACAGCCCTGAGCCCCTCTGGCCCCTGGACTTCACCCTGCACCCAGGGACACCTGTTGGAGTTCACCACTGCTGTTATCAGCCCACCTCAGCCACCTCCTCCCCCTGGGACCCAGAGTCGGCCACCAGGAGCCACAGACATCCAGTGAACTTGTGCTGAGGACAGCCACACAGAGCCATCATCCGGCAGCCTCTTGTCCAGCTCTGACTCTCGGGCCCACCCCGAGCAGGAACTGTGGCAAGCATGGGTGACATGACCAACAGCGACTTTTACTCCAAAAACCAAAGAAATGAGTCAGGCCATGGGGGCGAGTTTGGGTGCACGATGGAGGAGCTCCGCTCCCTCATGGAGCTGCGGGGCACTGAGGCTGTGGTCAAGATCAAGGAGACTTATGGGGACACTGAAGCCATCTGCCGGCGCCTCAAAACCTCACCTGTCGAAGGTAGGTGTGGGAGACTCAAACCTGAAGCTGCAGCCCTGGCAACTGCTATCCGTGTTGGCTCCATGATATTTAACCACAGAGATGTCTTGGAGCTCGACTGAAATGCCAGTATGGCTATTCTGGTGCATTCTAGCTGAGGGCCAGCCCCTTTGGATAGGTCAGGGGATGAGGTTTCCATTTTCTCCCCATTGTGGGTTGGGGTATGACCCAAGTCACCTGCAGAGAGAACCGTAGGAACAGGTTCACATCCACCTCAGGGGTAGGCTCATCAGCCTGGAAATCTGGGAGGCACTCAGTCTCCAAGGTGGGGCCAGAGGAAGACCAGTGGGGTAGAAGAGGAACCATGCCTTGCTTGTCTTTGTAAAGCTCAGGCAGGGCTCCTGCTTTCCCCACCCCATCTACAGAGGTTGGATTCCAGGATCCAGCCACCTAGCCCCTGCCCTCCCTTCCCCAGGCCCCAGAAATCCCTTTGTCTGGCATAGAACCACAGTGTTGGTACCATGCAGCCAATTCCAGCTCCCCATCCCCTGTCACTGGGCTAGATCATATCTGACTGTCCCAAATCCAGGCTCTGACTCAGGAACTCCTAGGTCTCTGGGGCAGCCGTCAGCCTTGCAACTGCTAGACGGATATGGCAGGCAGGAAGATGGGCCATCACAGGAAGGGTGCCAGATGCCCATGTGTGTCTTGCCCTGGACATGGGTGTGGAACTTTCTCGCAACTGCCAAAATAAGTAGGCCTTGAATCTCCAGAGAGAGAGAGAGAGAGGATTTCAACCTCCTGGGGCTTCTCTGGAGGGGACCAAAGCCCAGTCATCTACCATGAGGCACAGAGGAGAAAAACCAGCCCAGCTTAGGCACAGAGCTCAGTTTGAGTCTCCATCTCCACAGTTACCTTCCCTTGCCATGAGAAAAAGAGTTCCTTACATGAACCCCAAAATGGCATAGGTGTAATGTTCTGCCCACGCACTCCCCAGTCCTGTAATTTTGTACAAACAGGCTGTACCACACCTCAGTTTCTTCCTCTGGAAAATGGGGCCAATGCCTACCTCACAGTGAAGGCCTAAGCATGCAGTAGATGCTCAACAATTAGCAACCATATCATTCTAAAGAGATTGGATGACAATTCCTCCCCCGGATATAGACCACAATCTGGGAGGTAAGCAGCATCTGAGTCCTTATCCCCATATGACAGAGGACAAATCTGAGGTTGGAGGTCCCTCTCACTCCATCTCCTAACTCCAGTCCCCATGCCCTGGGCATGGCTGGGCACTAACCCTGAAAGTATTTCCTATAGAGGCAGCTTATAGGTCTAGCTGCTCACGGGGGCCTGTCAGTCTGTCTAGTGGCTGCCTGTGCCTGCACCCCACTGCACCCAGTGGGTAGGGGTGTCTGTCCCTTCTCATCTGGGGCCCTCTTGGGTCAGGAAAAAGAGCTAAGCCTGGTCCTTCTTCCCAGATTGGCTGCCATCTCTAATGCTGTGCCTGTGTGCTGAGCCTGGGCTGAAATTTAGAAATTGTTTCTTTCTTGGTGTTTCGTTGTTTTGGCAGGGAGAGTGGGAATACAGGAAACATTCTCTCTTCACTTTGTGATTCTGACTCAGGTCTTGAGAATGACCACATGTGGCCCTGTGATGGGAGTGGTGTCTGCCTTGGGGCTTCTGAGCCCCAGCCTTGTGGAAACACCCATCTGTGGCAAAATGACCCATGCGCACCTCTGCCATCAGGGTGGCATACCTGGCATACTAGGAGGCAGGGTTGCCCAGTGGTCTTTGTCTTGTGAATAAGACCAGGAGATTCTCTTGAGTCAGGAATTCTTAACTGTCTCTGGGCTCCAAGCCTGGATGGAAGCTATAGCCTTTCTCCCCAGGAAAACAGCCAACCCCATGCAACAGATATGGCTCCCACTATCAGTGCCTTTACAGAGCCCCTTGAAGCCCGGATATGGACCCTGAGTTAAGAAACCTGCCATCCCCTCCCACCTGACAGGCTCTCTGACCCTGGGAAATTGAGTGGTCCATTGCCAAGCTCCAGCACTGTACACGGTCATTACCAGCTGGATCATTGTATCTTGCACCTGAGGGCAGGAATCCTGTCCTCCTCTTCTCTGTACATCCAGCACCCAGTCTGGTGTATGGCACAGAGGAGGGTATATAACTTAATGGTGATGGAAAAAGACTTGGCTTGGGGTGATGAGCACAATATAATATACAGATGATGTGTTATAAAATTGTACCTTTGAAACCTATATAATTTTATTAACTAATGTCACCTCAATAAACTTAATAAAAATTAAATTAAATTTAAAAAAAAAAAACCAAAAAACTGAGACATGGCCATTGAGTCTTGAGACCACAGGGAGCAGCTCAGATGTCTGAGCAGCCAAAACAGGAAATAATCCAGGCCAAGTGCAGCAAGGGCCCCAGAGCTCATAGGGTAGGTAAGATGGGTGGGCAGTGAAGGTCAGAGAAGGCTTCCTGGAGGAGGAGGTGTTTGGCTATGGAGGAAAGAAAAGGGAAGCATGTAGATGGAATAAAGCAGCATTTCTTGGACAGAATTCTATAAAATACCAATGCATTACAAAAGTTAGGCATTACATGAAAAATAAAGGGGACTTGGTTTTCTCATCTGTAAAATGCAAAGAATGGTAACAACTCTGACTAGTGCTCTGCCCACTGCCAGCTGTGTGTGTGCCTTTGGGCCTTTTGTCTGACCTCTCCGAGCTTTGGTTTCCTAATGTTTCATGATGATCAAATGAGATCTGATGGGAAAGATCTCTTGGGAGGAGAAAAGACTGGTAGGACTAACCAGAGCCCCTACTGCATTGGTCTCTAGACGAATCTCCCAAGGTGCAGGTGGAGCTGAAAGAGGCTTGGGGAGGGGCGGAAGAACATAAGGCCACAGACCCCAGACTTGGGTGATCTGGGTTCAAATCTCATCCCTGCCATTTACCAGCTATGGGACTGTGGACAAGCTACTCAACCTCTCTGTGCCTCAGTTTCCTCATTATCCCCTGTAAAATGGGGGTAATGATAGTGGTAACCTCATTGGGTTGTGGTGAGGATGCAGTGAAGTAGTTTAGAACAGCACCTGGCATGTGGGCAGTGCTGTGTTAGGATTCAGCCCCAGAGACTAAACACCTCCTTTCCCCATCAGTAAAATGGGTTGTGAACATTGTTATTCGTTGAGATCAGGCCAAGTACCCAGTATCTAAGTGCTTAATAAATGTCAGCTCTTGTTTTTATTCTGTGTGTCACTGCTCTAGAAGAAGCAGTCAAATTCTCCAGAAAGTATGGAATCTGTCTGTTCTGGAACACTGGTCAGTGTCCGCACGTGGCACCACACTTTGCAGTAGGCTATTCTGTGTCCTTATTACACATGATCCTGGAAGCAGGAGGTATTATCCCATTTTACAGATGAGGAGCATGAGGGCTCAAGGTCATCACCACAGTTCATGTCAAAGCGGACGTTGAACACAGCTCTGTTAGACACCACTCCCTGGTGTGCCATCAGCCCCAAGCCAGACATGTGTACCTGGGCACAGTCTTCTAAAGGTGCTCTCCATCTGAGGAGGGCCCAAGTAGGGTGGGGCCACCAGAGAACTTTTCTTTATTCTTTCTCATGCTCAGCATTTGTCTTGCCCTATTTGCCTTCTGATTTACAGGAGTTTTTGATCTCCAGCCCCAGACCCCAACTTAGAGCCATGTGGCCTGGCACTATGCCAGCTCCAGACAGGGACTCAGGTTGGCCATTCTGGACATCCCCCTGCCCCCAATCTGCTGGGGTGAGCAAGGAGCCGGCCTCTGAGTCACACTAGAGGAAACTGCTTCAGGCCACGCGTAAATTAGCTTTCCCATTCACATCCAGCTAATTTTAGACAAAAAGAGTTCTGTAAGTGATAGAGAAGGCTTAAAGCCATAGAAATCTATTCCCACCCACCCAGGGCACCACCTGCTGCTAGCACAGGCCACAGGCTCAGCTCCCACAGCCTGGCAATTTGGATTTTCTACTTAACTCTGGGGGTAACTGCTGTATAAACCTGGCCTCTGTCCCAACCCAAGCTTCTTTTCTTTCCTTTTCCACTATTGGTTCTGTTCCCTTCTGGTAATGCCTTTTCACTCTGCCCTCCACTGCCCTGTTTCTTCCACAACCTTCCAGCCTAGAATAGTGGGGCCCCGGAGACCCAGGTTCAAATCCTGACTGGCTTACTCTTTCTAAATGGACACTAGGAGAATTCAGTGTAACCTCTCTAAGCTTTAGTTGCCTTCTCTGTGAAATGGGGATAATAACACTACCTACCTCACCAGTGTTGTCCACATGAAGGGCCTGTGCAGTGTATGGGCAGATCCTGGACACTTACAAAATGATGTCATTATTGTTATTAGTATACCTAATATTTCTTTTCAAAAACATGCATGGGCTCCATCCTTGTGAAAAAAACAGGCAATTAATAAAACAGTGCCCAATGAAGAGTGAGGCTTCCCAGAGTAGGTGGACTCCTGATGAGTCTGGAAAGCTGGGGACTGGTTCTTAGGGTGGCCACTGAGGTCCTGGAGGCCCGATCTGTTTGTCATTCTCTACCAGGTCCCCAGCACCTGGTACAATGCCTGGGGGCTCAAAATTATTAGCAGAAGGAAGGAAGAAAGGGAGAGAAAAGAGATGGGGGTGGCCCTGATGCCCCTCCCTGTGTAGGACGGAAGACTGCAACCTGGGGACAGGACACAGGACACCCTGTGTCACCCATGGAACAATTGGCTTCGGTTCCCCAAGCCTAGAGTAGCACTTTCCTGAGCCGCTCCACACACACAGCCCTCGTCCTTCACTCCTGCCACCCACACCTCGGGCTGTCAGAGGGGCAGCTCAGGCATGTCCCATTGGGCACTCCCTGCATTGCGTGTTTCTCAGTGGGGGAGAAAAAGGGACAAAGAAGATGGGGCGGCAGCAGGTGGGGGTGGGAACTGGATACTTCAGAGTGTTGTGAAACGGAACCTCCGGTTAATTTTGTATGAATCCTACAGCCTGCCTGAGTGGAAGAGAGAGAGGGGCTGAGGGAGGACAGGAGGGCAGGTCATGGGGGATGGTGCCTCACATGGCATAAATACGATGTTAGCGGAGAAAGCCACTCTGACCTGGCAGGGCTCAGGTCAGCCACAGAGCTACCACCAGCTGGGCACAGGGAAGAATGTGGAGGCAGCAGTGGGGTCTTCTGTTTGTCATTGTGATGTCGTTGTCTGTTTCCCCAAGGATCACTGGGGCCCCAGCAGGTTGACAGAGAAACTGAGGTAGCCACAGATTCAGTGGTGTTCCAGACAGGGTGAGGCTGGGAACCACTCAGATACAGGGTCTACATGGAAAATTCCCTGCCTGGCCAGAGATAAATGAGAACTGCTCTCTAGGGTCTTCATGTGAAGTGGTCCATGCTGCATTTTAAGGCCCAGGATTCTGTCAGGTGCAAGACCTGGAGGAGAAAAACTTATCAAAGTATTTAAGAGACTGAGAAAGCTAGCCACCCTCTCAAGCACATGCAGGGGTGGAGGAGGGGAAAGCATGAAGGTTGGGGAGGTGTTCAGACTCACCTGTCATGACCTCGCTTTTCTTACCTGTAAAATGGGGATCATGCTACTTCACTCTTTGCCATTTGGAGATAATGAGTTGAAAGTGCTTTAAAAGTTTTCCACATAAAAAAATTATCTTCCAATATTTATTGAGTATTTTTATCTATTAGGATTTTGCTTGATAGAATTGGTTGATAGGAATCTGGTTCTATCTGGTTGATAGAACCCTCTCAAATTGGCTTATGCAAAAAAGGGATTTTCTGGCTTGTATAATCAAAACGTCCAGTGACTGTCTGACCTCAGGCATGGCTGGATCCAGGGCCCCCAATTCTGCAGTAGGGCTTTGTCCATCCCTCTCCTATTATCTTTCTCCTCCACTATCCTCAGACAGGCCCTCATCCCACGAAGGTCCCAGCAGCTTTAGGCTAACACCCTCCCATCCCAGCCACCCCAGTGTCAACAGCACCTCTTTCTCAGGGTTTCCTCTTAAGTACCAAAACAGACTCTCACTGGGCCACCAGGACTCACATGGCCAATCTTGAACCAATCCCTATGGCCGGAGGTTAGAATAGGCTGATAGGTCAGACCTGGGTCACATGCTTACTGCAGATGGGGGCCAGTCAGTCCACATAGGCCACATGGAGATGAGGGGAGGAGAGGGGAATGGAGGCACAAAACACACATGTGTGTGGGCCTACTATGTAGAAGGCCCCTACTGTGTGCTAGAGAGTATATGGAGTAAGAGCAGGTGTGCTCCATGCCTTTAAGAAGTGCTTGGCCTGATGAGGAGGAAGAATAGAATTAAGAAGGCAATTGAGCCCTGACCCGGTGGCTCAGTTAGAGCATTGTCCTATACTCAAAACAAACAAACAAACAAGGTTGTGGGTTCAATCCTTGTTCAGGACACATACCTACGTTGTAGTACATTGTAGGTTTGGTCCCCAGTCAGGACACATACAGGAGTCAACTGATTGACATTTCTCTCTCACTTCAATGTCTCTCCCCCCCCTTGCTCTCTCTCTCAAATCTATAAAAAAAATAAATTTTAATTTTAAAAAGGCAGTTGAGGAGTGAAGGTAGGATTCAGAGGCACTAAATATGGAGTGATGACAGCCAAACTATAGCACTGTTAATAACTACACCAGGATAATAGGCATAAACTGGGCCCAGACAAAGTAGGGTTACCACTAATGTTCTAGCAGTGAAGTGACCAGCTCATGTCATGGTCAAATTCTGGCTCCGCATGCTATCCAGCTGCAGAGCATTGGGCCAGTTCTTTAACCTCTCTGTGCCTCAGTTTCCTCATCTATGACATGGGATAGTAACAGTGCCTCTTTCATAGGGTGGCTGTGAGGGTCAGAATATTATACATGAAGTGCTTAGTGCCTGGCACGTGGCAGGTGCTCTATCAATTTCAGCTGTTTTATTATTCTACACCAGAAACTCTCTGTGTGACTTTAAGGGACATGTTGGGTTTAAATTAGTGGTGATAAGAAAGATAGGTTGTCTGGACAGATCAATGGGCTTGAGCAACACATGCAAATCTATGATTTTTTAAAATGTCAGTACCATATTTGATTTGCAGTGCTTATATACCCCCTGCCACCACCACCACTACCACCAGGGGAAAAAAATCCTTTAAAAGCTCAGCTTTCTGTGAAAGTCTGATGAATCATACATATGTGGACACTTTCCAGAATGCCACCCACACATCTTTCTGAATCATCAATAAAATAAAGCCACATTTTGATTAATACATGCTATCCACTTTCTCAGGCAGGGGCAGGAGAGTGTGTGCTAGGCAAACAGTTCTGCAGGCCTGGGGGTGGCCGGCAGAGTATAGAACGGTTAGGCAAAGGGCCTGACCTGCCACTGACCAAGGGTTTCTGGGTGAATGCCGCAGGACTGGAGGGACTTCATGTCCCAAAGATGACACTGCTGAGTTGGTCGGTGCTTTGCACAGTCAGGCACCCAGAGGAGGGTGAAGGATATGGGCAGTGGGGGGAGCATTTACAGGTGGATCTCTCATTAGGCAGACCAATCATGCAAAAGCTTGAGTCTCAAAGCCATCCAGCAGCTGTAATTTACTGTGTGCAAACCTATCAGGGCCAGGCTCTCTATCTCATGTGGTCCTCACAGCAGCCCCTGGAGTGGAAACAAAGGCTTGGAGAGGAAGCCATCTCCATGAAGGCATCCTTGCTTTGCAGAATGAATATGCACTAAACACTAAGTACCTAGTACATACTCAGAAAAGAGAAATAATGAGAAGAGCATTGACTCAGAGTCCCAGCTGCACCACTGAGACCCTTGTGCAAGTCACTCCATCCATCTGAGCCTCAATTTCCCCATCTGTAATTGCCATAATAATAATGCCCACCTCCCAGAGCCAGAAGATACAGGCATTCATATGGATGCTTCCCCTGCTTCTAACATGCCAAATGGAAATGCAGGCTGACACGTATTTATTTGTTTGAACAGATATGTGCAAGCTTGGACCACATTGCTCTTCTGGAAAGAGATGTTCCAAATGCTTCTCAGCAGTAATTTTTGTGAGGTGTGGTTCTACATGAGACAAGTGGGTAGGCCAGGACAGGGAGAGCCTTCCAGGACATTCCCCCTCCATCCACAGAGTGGGAATAGAGGTCAGACAGGAGACAATGCCAGGGGCAGAGGCCAGGCAGAGAGAAGGAGGGAGGAGCTCCTCCTGACCCCCTTCCCCTCCAGAGCTCCCAGGAAGCAAGGGTGAAAACTGGGTTGTAAATCACCCCTGCCTCGAGGACTCTCCCGTCTAGCTGCAATACTGGCTATTAGCTGTGATACCAGAGACACACCACCTCATTGAATCTTCACAAACTCCTGTGAAACAGGAGCTGTTTGTATCCCCAACTTAAAGATGGGGACTCAGGGCACCACCACTAACAAAAGGCCCAGCCAGGATTGGTATCCAGACAGGCTGGCTGCCGAATATACACACATGACATTAATCTACTGCCTCCTGTTGACGAAGTAACTCTATAGCAGGAGGGAATGTGCTGAAGGTTGAAGGAAGGGTCAGTCCCTGTCTGATAGGAGACAAAATCAGAACTTCCTCTGAACCAGATCTCCAAGGAGCTGAATATCTCGAGCCATTCTTATTTTTTTAAAGATTTTAGTTTTTTTAGAGAGAGGGCAGGGTAGAGAAACATTAACCTGCAACCTGTGAGAGAAACATCAGTCGGCTGCCTCCCACACATCCCCAACTGGGCACCTGGACTGCAACCCAGGCAGGTGCCATAACTGGGAATTGAACTGGCAACCTTTTGGCTTGCAGGACCATGCTCAAGCCACTGAGCCACACCAATCAGGGGATGGAGAATGCATTCTTAATGAGGGTAACAGTCTGAGCAAAGGCCCTGAGGTAAGAACAAGTACGTGCACAGGGAGACGTGAGAAATTCACTGTGCCTGGACCTAGGATGTATCTCAAAGGGCAGAGGACTCCAGCCAACAGACTATGGGCTGACTTTTGTAGACTCTGGGTTTTAGCTGGTTTGTTCACAAAGTGTATGCAGACTGTCAGCTTGGATAATAGTGTTTATATTTTCCCGTTCTGTCCATGTGAGTGTGAAATGAGCTGTGAGCTCTATGAGGGTAAAGCCCTAAGTAGAGCTCCTTTCCAAACGATGGGTGAGCCAAAGAGATCACTGAGTGCATGGAAACTGAAGGTTTGAGAGCTGATTCTCACACTGGGTTCCTTGGGGTTCCACAGAGGTGCCTCAGGGGACAGGGAGATTCTGGGTAACCTTTCCTCCCTATCAGTTACCCGAGAGCATCTGGTAAGATTTTTTTTTAACAAATGTTTGGGTTTTTCTTTTCCAAAAGGAAAGAAAAACATTGAAAACCTCTTGTACAAGAGAAAAGTGCTAAACTAGAGTCTCTAAAGCCTGTGTTGGAGCCCAGGTTATTTAAGTTCACAGTGCCTCAGCTTTTGTATCTGTAAAATGGAACAGGTAAAATCCAGCTCCCAGGACCCATACTGTTCTGTTGATTAAATGAAAAAATACACACAGAGTACCTGGCCCACAGAGGGCCCTCAGGGGAGGTTCATTTTGCAGCCACCCACCCTATCCTAACCATGGTCTGGCCTCGTGTGCTATACCCACCTGTGTTAGGAGACACTCTGAGCTGGGAAGACTAAAGAGAAAACCACCCTGACTTTGGCCCTTATTGATTAAGACCCTCCCCAAACCTCACACAAAAAAAGAGAGTGGGTCTGGTAGTCTCTAAGGCTCCTCTAGGCTCAGACATTCTAGAATTGTGAGACTCTCTGCCTCAGTGCCCCCCAGCAGTGCAAACATCAGACTGGCAAAAGGGTGGCTAGCTCACAGCCAGGCCCCAGCTTGCCCTTCCCATGAAAGCCTGACTTCAAATCCTTCAGGCATAGCCAAGGCCCCATGACAGCCCAGGCCGAGACAGTACCCTTTGCCTCTCAGCCCAAACCCCCACCCAGCAAACCTTTCCTCCCAGGTGACTTTGGAGTCCTACCCACACTGGTTTCCAAAGGCCCATGGGTGTTCTCAGGCAATAGGTCTCAGGCTCCCAGAAGCCCAGGACCCTGGGACACCAGATGCTGATTACTTTGCACCCCTGAGTTTCTGTTTTTTTATCTGCCAAGTGAGCTGAAGGGTGAGAGATGTTGCTCCACAAAGCAGGCTGGACCCTCTCTAACATTAGGCAATCTCAATTGTCCACCCAGCCTGGGTCCCACAAAGGTCAAGGGAGCTGAAGCAGCTTTTCCCTCCAGGCCCGCCTGTCACACGAGAGGCTCTGACAGAGCAGGTAAGTTATTTATGCAGGCCCCCCCCCGCCCCGCTCCCCACAACGATTATCTTACTCCTCTTGGCGCAATCCAGGCCCCTGCTGTGGTTTCAGACCTGGAGTTATTTATAGTCAGTGGAAATTAGCGCCTCTGCAGATGGCTCCCTCGTACCCACCTGCCAGCATCAGCCTCCACCCAAAGGGAGGCACTCTGGAAATTTCCGTGGTCCCAGAAAATGATTCCAGGACCATTTCTGAAGAGAGAAGATTCAGCTTTCTGTGGAATAGCTTTGGACAAGTTGCCATGGGATTGAGAGGTGGAAGCAAGCCCTTCCAACATTATGATCCAGGAGGGCTGTGTGGAGGAGGTGGTATTGAACAAGATGTTGAGAGATAGGCAGGATTTGCAGTGGGGAAGGGCATTCCAGGCAGAGAAGAAAGTGTGGACAAAGGCACAGAGGCAGAGAAGAAAGGTATGTAAGAGGAAGAGCTGATTATTCTGTATGCCTGGGGCTTGGGGGAGGGAGCAACCAGAAGTAGTGATGATAATTAAAACTAACTGAGCATTATAGCCCTGGCTGGTGTGACTCAGTGGATTGAGCTCCCGCCTGGGAACCAAAGGGCTTCTGGTTCAATTCCCAGTTGGGGCACATGCCAGGGTTGCAGGCCAGGTCCCCGGTGGGGGATGCTTGAGAAGCATACACATTGATGTTTCTCTTCCTCCCTTCCCCTCTGTCTAAAAATAAATAAATAAAATCTTTTTTTTTAAAGAGTGAGCATTATAGATGTTCCAGATACCATTCTAAGAGCTTTACGTAGATCATAACTCATTAATCCTCCCAACAACCTAATAAGGTAGGCACTGCTATTATCCCCATTTTTACAAATAAAGAAATCAAGGTTCAGAGAAGTTAAATCACTTGTCCATCATCACACAGCTAATGAGTGGAAGAACTGGGATTTAAACCCAGGCAGACAACTCCAGATTCTATACTCTAGGACTCTGAATGTTTAGTCAAAAAGTAAGTTTGGGCTTAAAATAAGAGACTAGAGGGAACCCCAAGTGTTCTTGAGCAGAGAAGGAGTGTGGCTAAGACAATTGGTCTGGCAGTAATGAGTTTGGTTTGAACAGGGGATAAAGCCAGCGGGAAGGGAGGGACAGGCATCTAAAAGGGAGATGACAGGGCTGGACCCAGCCAGGAAGGTGGTGATAGAGAAGGGAGATGAGGGAGCTTCAATCAGCAAGACTCAGCCTGTGTTGGGAGAGAGAGACAGGCAGGCAGACAGGCAGACAGACAGGCAGGCAGACAGGCAGACAGACAGACAGACAGACATACACACACATAGACATAGAGACATGTCAGTGCAGACTCAGTTTCAGTACAGCAACTAGCCGCTTATGATAGAGGTGAGTGAACAAGGTCAGAAGCAGGGTCGGGGTAAGATGAAAGGTTTGTGCTGGGCACTGTGCGTTCTCGGGGCCTGGGGGGTCGGACAGTAGACCTGGAACCCTGAAGAGAGGGTGGGCCTGAAGGTGGAATGTCAGATGCTAGAGATGTCTATAGAGAAGTCTGGTCTCTACTAACAAGTCCCAAACCTGAATGGGGGGAAGTCAGCCATGGGAGGGCAGAGGTTTGGGCCCATGTTGTTTGTTCACTGCTGTATCCTGGCACCTGGAACAGTGCCCAGCACAGAGTATACCCAATAAATATGCAGGAATGGGTTCATCTGGGTTGGTCATCAAGTAAAGGTCCTTAGGGAACGTCAGCTAGTAAGGGGGCAGGCACCTGGCAAAGTAGAAATCAGAGAAGTAGAAGAAGAATGTTGCCTGCAGACAGGGCATGATCAGGGTGTCTGGCACTAGATAGGCAGTCAGTTAGACAGAGGGGTTGCAGGAGAATTGAAGGAGGACAATGAAGTAGTAACAACCTCAAAGGCAGACTGCTGGATGAGCTCTTAGAAAATGTTGGACAAAATAGCACAATGGAGCATTCCCTGGGGCTTCTCCGGCAAACACACACCAGCTCAGACATGTCAGGGCAGGTGGGGAAAGGGCCTGGGGGACTCGTGGACCCATGGGACTGCAGGCCTGGGATGGCTCTCAGGGACCATTTCATCCAGCAATCCCAAGGTGCACCTGGGACCTGCCCAGGCACACAGTGGGTAAGAACCCAACCCAGGGCTGGGATCCTGAATCGGCCCTGCACATGGTGAAGGGGGAAGGCATCTCTCCTCCTGCCCCCATTGCAGCCTCCGCACCTTTCCCCGAACTTCAGCTCTCTCATCCATCCCTGCTCTGCCGCTGTGTAGTTTCCAGGGGCTGCCATAATAAAGGACCACAAACTGAGTGACACAATAGAAATGCATTGTCTCCCTGTTCTGGAGGCTGCAAGTCTGAAATCACGGTATTGGGGGAAACAATTCAACCCAAAACATTCTGACTTGAGACAGTCACTTCTGTGTTGGTAGCCAGTTTCTCTCCTGTAAGGTGGGGACATGATGGGAACAGATGAGGATTGTGGTGAGGGCAAATGGGCTCACTCCTATGTGGATGTGAGTCTCCGAGAGCCCATCACACAGCGGGCGTTAGAAGCAGCAGTGCGGCCTAAGCACTAAGCAGCAGACATCCTGGGTCTGAGTCCCAGTCGTGTGAGCCACCTTTCAGAACCTGGTCACTCACTGTGGAGCAGTGCTGACTCCTGGGCCGCTGCGAGCAGTGAATGAGCTGACGTAAGTAAGCATACCCAGCATAGTGCAGGAAGCCCGCAGGGAGAGGAAACTGCCATCATTATTACTATTATCATTATCATCGCCCTGCACATACTATAGGTGTAAAAACTGAGGCCCAGAGAGGGAAAAATCTTGTCCAAGCTCACACAGCCATCTGGCACAAAACCAAATGAAAATGCTTTTTAACCACATCCCTGTGTGATATATTTTTTAAGTAATTCCTAAATGCCCAACATTAGGAGAGCAATTAAGCCCCTTTCAGCTGCTCCATGTGCCTGATGGAACATTACAGAAAATGCATGATTCAGAAAACATGAGCAATGTGGATGAGGCTCGTGAAATAATGTGACATGAGCAAAGCAGGGCTTGGCATGGTACATGCAACAACTCCATAAAAACAGACACAAGAAAAAAAGACTTAAAGGGGTCCTCCAGACGGTGCTGGTGTCGGGGTTGTGGGTGAGATTAGGGACAGTCGTTTTTCAGCTTCTCTTTCTACACTGGTGGAATGACCTCCTAAGGTGGGTCAGTGAGGAGGTGCTGGCTGTAAGCAAAAGAAGCTGTCTGAGCAGCGTCGTAAAGATCTGTATGTGGGCAGAGTAGGGTGGGCTCAAGCTGGAGCAAAGGCTGGAAAACCTAGTTGTAGTTTCCCGAAGGAAATTAGGACAAGCAGGGATCGGTGGCAGGACTGACAGGACAGATGCCCCTTTGAGGAACGTGGTCTGGGGGAAATTTGCTCCTCCTGCTTTGATCCTGGTGTCACTCAGGATTCCAGGCAGGGCTGTGTTGGTACGTGTATGAAACCAGCTGTCTGGGTTGGGAGGGAGTCCTTCTTTGCATTGTGCTGATTTTGTGGTGAAATGCTCCCACTGTGTGACCAACACGATAGCATTAAATGCAGTTTTGGAAAGAGCTGCAACATTAGCACACCATTATATAGATTTTCTTTTTTTAAATTTATTTTATTATTGTTTGATTACAGTTATCCCATTTTTCCCCCCATTGTTCTCCCCTGCCCATCCCGCTCCCACATTCAATCCCCACCTCCGCCATTGTCCTTGTCCATGGGTCCTTTGTACATGTTCTTAACTTTTCCCCTTCTTTCCCCCATTATGCCCTCCTCCCTCCCTTCTGGTCACTCTCAGTTTGTTCTTTATTTTCCTGTCTCTGGTTCGTTTTGTTCGCTTGTTTGTTGTGTTGATTAGGTTCCACTTATTAGGTGAGATCATATGGTATTTGTCTTTCACCACCTGTAATATTTCACTTAGCATAATGCTCTCCAGTTCCATCCATGTAGTATTTCTACAATGCAGATTTAAGAGAATAGAGCCTAGTGGCATGTAGTGTGATAATTAGGAAGGGATAAGTGTGGGGCATTTGTTACCTTTTAAAATATAATTTGTATAAATTATAAGTGTGTATCATTTAAGTCTGATAATGACTATATATAACAACCAGGTCCCAAAAATACCTGAAAATGTAACAGTCAGCTCTCACAGGCAGGTGTGAGCTGGTACCTGCACATCACCAACTCCAAGTCCAAGGAGAGAGCATGTGAGTGGCCTGGCTTGGTCTCATGCACACGCTTGGGCCAGGAGGTAGGAGGAACATCTTGGTTGATAGTTACCAAGACTCCTCCCAGTAGGGGGTACCTAATTTCCCAAGAGGATACAGGAATGCCACTAGACAGCCAAAACCCAATACATGCTTTTGTTTCTGTTTTTGATAATTTCTTTAAGTTCTACTTTTTCTCTTATGATGTCTTATTTATTTTTTTAAACAATAATTCATCATTCTTAAAGTCCCAGAGTCTTTAAAAAGGATCCAGGGCTTAATTCTGAGAACAACAAACCAGAGGACCCAGCCAGAAGAAGTATAGGGGCTCAGAGTAGCCACAGCCAGCCCATACCCTGACTTTCTCCAGGGAAGGAAGTAAATGAACTAAACCTCTTGTCATACTGCCTGAGAGCCCATCCTTAGCAATTCTCCCCAGAGGACATAGATACTCCTAGTTGTAGAATACCTTAGGGCAGAGGCTTCTCACATAACCCCTAAGGTAGATAAGAGTGAATGGAGACCCTCAAGGGTCGGAAGTGGCCCAGATATGAGGGAAATACTCCTGAAGCTTAGGTCTAGTCTCACAACTATAGGCAGAGATTATGGTTGTCCTAAACCTAGTGAATCCATGATTCCCCAGGGAGCCCTATTGACCCTCCAGGAAGATGCTAGATCTCTCCTGTGACCACAGGCCCCTGGCTCATGGCCACAGTTAGCCCAGGTGAAGAAGCAGCCCCTCACCCAAGAACCTGAGAGTCTCCAGCTTCCCCCTACTGGGGATCATCTGGTAGCCAGCAGAAGGCTTGACCTAGGACAAAGCAGGCCATCTGATTTAGAAGGGAGCCCAAGGAGAGGTCCTCCAGTAATAGCTGAGTTGGCAACTACCTTGTACTGAGCCTCAAACTAAGATGCTTCTCTTATCCCTATTTTGAGGAAATTGAGGCACACAGGGTTGACTGACCTGCCCAAGTCAAATACCTGGGCCTGGATGAGGCCGTACCTCATGGTCTTAACCATCTGTCAAAGGAGGGGGAGGAGGTGTCTCCAGGACTCCATGCTCCCCACAGACTGGTGCTCGGACTCTGGCCCAGAGACCTGGGAGTTTTCAGTTGCTCCAAACACCATGGAGCTCAGGCCCAAATGTGAGAAAGGGGCAGGGCTAGGAGTAGGCAGACACCTGATCTATGAATGGGGTGGCCAAGAACTTGATTCTGTTTCCAGGTCTCACTCACCATCTCCTTGTGGTCAGCAACGTTCTCAAGGGTCCCTGGGCCAGGGACGTGTGGGTTATAAAAAATGAGTCAGTGGATAAATGGTAATGAAAGGAGACTTGGGGTGTTGAACACACAATAATAATATAGAGGTAATGCATTATAGAATTTTATATCTGAAACCTATATAATTTTATTAACCAATGTCACCCCAATAAATTCAGTATAAATGAATGAATGAATGAATGAATATGAAAGATGAGTCTGGAATCCCAGACCCAGGGGTTGGAGGCTGTCAGTCCTGGAGCCTTTGGCAGGGCCTGGATGTGGAGTACTGACTGAAGGTTCAATGCCAGCTCCTCTACTCACTTGCTGTGTGAACTTAAGTAAATTACTTGCCCTCTCTGAGCTTCAGTTTTCACATTAGGAAAGTAGGTTTAGAAATGTCCACCTACAAGATTGTTACGAAAATAATGGATGTATGAGCCCCCCTTTTTTCCGCCCTCTCCCCTTCCAAATTCTTCTCCCCATAGTGGCCAGAGTGAATTTAAATATGAGTCAACTTGTGCCACCACCTGTTCAAAACCCAAAGGCCCCAACTGCTCTTAGAATGACACCACACTCCTCACTGTGCCCTGCAGACCTGGCATGATCCGGCCACCACCCTGTTGCAGGGTCCTCAAGAATAGGCTGCCAGGCCCTCAGGGGATCTGAGCCCCAGAGCTTCCTTTACAACTGCAGAGCCTGACCCTCCATTAATACCACTCAGGGTTCCAGGATAAATTAAAGATTGTAACTGAAAGTCAAGGATAATAATTATAATGTTGAAACTATAGGTGCCCTGCCCTTAATAAACCCCAATTTTGATACATTCTGTGGTGGGGTATGATGTTTCATCCCCTGGCTAAGAATTACTACATTCAGTTATTAATTTATACATCCTTTAAAGAAGTGTTTATTGAGCACCTATTTTGCTAGTTGCTGTCCTAGTTGCTGGGGATATAGCAGTGAGCAAAAAATTCCTACCCTCACAAAGCTTACAATAATCCAACAAAAAATACAGAAACAAATAAACGAACAAGAAAATATCAGGCCTTGGCCAGGTTGCTCAGTTGGTTGGAGCATTGTCCTGTACAACAAAACATTGCAAGTTCAATCCCCAGTCAGGAAACATACCTAGGTTGTGGGTTTAATCCCCAATTGGGAACATATGGGAAGCAACCAATCGATCTTTCTCTCTCACGTTGATGTCTGTCTGTCTCCCTCCCTCCGTCCCTTCCTTTCTCTCTCCCCTCCCTACTCCTTCCTCTCTCTCTAAATCAATAAGAATATATCCTTGGGTGAGGAAAAAAGAAAATACCAGGTGGGTAAGGGCTTTACATGTGAGTAGGGGGAGGGACAGCTTAGATAGTCAGTCAAGGGGGGCTTCCCTGTGGAGGTGACATTTAACCTAATTATCAACCAACATGCTGGATGCCTAAGAATTGCTTTCCACAGTTGACGGAGGGTGAGTTCCAGTGGGGCTCCTGTTTTTCAGAGGTTTTAGATCCCCTATGTTAGTGTCTTGGGCTCTATCAGGCACTCTGCCAGGCCCTATAACTTTCATGATCTCTTTCTGCATCACAGCTGCCTTGGGAGATAATCCTCCCATTTTATGGTAAAGAAACAGAGGTTCAGAGAGGACTTGTCACACAGTGAGTGGGTAACAGAGTCGAGACTTGTCTTTGAGTCTCCTAACTTGCTCAGTCCTGTGCCCCTTCCCACACCTCTTTCCTTGCTGAGATGTGTTTGGGGAAATCAGTGTTGAGGGGAAAAAAAGCCTCCTACTCTGTTAGAAGCTGGTGGCATCAGCTGGGAAAGAACTAAGTTCCAAGAGGCCAATGGGTGTTCAGTGAGAAAAAGGGGTCACCAAACTGGCCGAATCCCAGAGAAATAGGCATGTGGGGAAAATCCTGGGCAAGCCCCATTGCAGGAAAAAAAAATCCCTGTGCAGGCGAACTACAGAGTGGGGAGGGTAACTTTGTGAATTACCACACTTCTAAAGGGCTCAACTTCTAAAGGGCTAACATGATTTCCTTCCACTTGAGAGAAGCAGCTGTAACATATCTGGTGGGTAGGCAGGCACTATCTTAGACTTTTGAATTTATGCTTCCCAAGGGCAAGGGCAGTTTCATTTTCCTTTGAGACCCCAGCACCTAGCAAGAACTCTATATAAATGAAAACCTGAGTGATGACTGCATGCGTGTGTGCATGTGTGTGTGCTGGACTGCCCATTCCAGTTCCCCAGGTCACCTCCCCCAACCAGAACCCACAGCCCAGCTCAGCGTGGGGACCACGGAGATATCAGAAAACCTAATCCTGACCAAAGCTGCCAGCAGTGTCTTCACCTCCTTCCTGTACATGTCCCTGCCCAGCTTCCCTGCATCCCCTCTGTCTAGAGAGGTAGGTCCCTTTTATCCCACCTAGAGGTTGGGTCCTCAAGGGAGGGCACCAGCCCAGGAGGGGCTATGACCTGACTAGCAGAGATGCACCTCCTGCCACCCCCCTGCCAGCCTCAAGGACATACGAACTGGTACAAAGCCACCAGCATCCTCTTGAAGTCCTGGGAGATCTAATTACCCAGAAGGGAGAAAGTGTTGAGCGAATGAGCACCAGGATTTAGAATAATCAGGTTTTTGACTGCTTCAGTTAATGGGAGCCCAGGCTACAAAACTGTCCCTCTGATGTCCTGACGATGGGCTCCCTCTACGGCTGGCTTTTGATTTGGAACTGCCAACTTTTCTGTCACCCCCAAAAGCTTTTCTAAATTGCCCTAACAATTACCATCTCAGGGAGCTAGCCACGCTTCAAGCCCTAGCACAGGAGTGAAGAAAGTATAGCCAAGAGGTAAGAGGCAGATGGAGACTTCCCTTAGGGCTGGGTGAGTTCCAGTCCTGAGACTTAATTCTGGACATTGGGGTGGGTTGGGAAGACTTGCATCTTGTTTCAGTATTACCACAATTTTACAAATGAGGAAACTGAGGCACAGGGTACCTAAGGTCACTTGTCAACAGGTTGCAGAGGTGACGTTCCTGCCTGGCCCAAGCCCCTGCTCTTTCAGTGTGTTCCAGATGCCCTCAGATCTTAGATATTTTTGCCTCTCCCTTTTTCATGTATTTGAATTTCAGAGCCCCTTGGGACCTGTCGTGCCAGCTCTGTGCTGAAGTTTTGTCTCTGAAAAGTGCTAGGGATGATGGTTTTCTGCTAACGTGTTTCTCAGTTAATTGGTATTTTTACCTTTTGCTATAAATAGCCAAAAAAAAAAAAATGCTTTCAATAGATTTGGGACCAAGCAGCACAGGGTTTAAGCATGTCAGTCCACCCACCTTTACAGAAAAGCCTAAAGTTAAAACTAACAGTGAGAGACTCATGAGCACCTACTAAGTGCTGAGCATTGGGAAAACCTTCATTTGTTTGATCATTCTTTCAATATATGTTTCCTGAGCATTTACTGTGTGCTAGATATAATTCTAGGCCCTGGGGATAGATATAGCCATGAACAAAATCAATGTCACTGCCCTTGTAGGGCTTGCATTTGGGTGTGAGTAGCAAGCTTGTGCGTGCACACACACACACAATGGAAAAATAACTGAGATTGTCCATTGTAGTAAGGGCTCTGACAGAAATAAGCAAGAGCCTGGAGTTGGGAAAAATAGAGCAGATCTTCTAGATCCTGGAATCAGGAGGCAAAGAAGACCTGGAGAATGAAAGGGAGGCTGTCATGTGGAATGAGGAGGGAGCATGGGCAAAGGCTCAGAGGTGAGACCTGAGGGGATGTTCAGCAAGAGGTGCCAGGGTGCTGAGCAGTGCTGAACAGCGGGAGCCTGGAGGAGGAGTGTGAGTTTCTCCTCTAAAGTGAGGCAGCTGCAGGAGAGCCAAGAACAGAAGAGTGATGTGATACATTATCTCACTCATTTTCACCAAGGCCCTACAAAGCAAGTACTATATCCTCACTCCAACAGGTGAGCAGCCATGGAGACTGAGAAGAGAGATGGCTCAGCCAGTGAGGAGGTGACAAAGCTACTTATTGAACCCAGACTTGGGTGAGGGTTTCTGCATCGCCCAGCTAGCTAGAGGTGGGCATGGCAAGAACCCCAGCTCCAGTCTCCTACCCCAGTGCCCTGCCCCCAAATGTCTTGGCACTTTGTTCTGTTCCTTTTGGTTTTGTTGCTGGGCCTCAGGCTGAACAGAACTTAATGGGATATGATTTGAGGGTTCATTGGGAACATTTTGTTCCCCCTTAAAATTGTAAGCCTCAGCCAAGATGTGCATTCCTGGTTGCTGGGCAACCAGGTATAACCCAGTGAGTAGTGAGGACAATGATTCTTCTTAGAAAGTAGTAGTTAGTCTACCCACCTTTCTTCCTCACAACCACCTCTAAACCCAGACCCTCCCATCCAGTCAGAATTCACAATGAGGAGGGCAAAATACAAAGTAGATGCAAGCAGTAGAGTGTGACAATTCTAAACAGACATTAAATGGGCTCAGCCCCCCACAGAAAAAGTAAAGAGAAGGGCCTATCCCAATATGTAGGGAAACCCCTTTATGACCACAATAGTGGCTTGTACTTTTACCATGTGCCACATGCTGTTTTAAGCATGTAAACATATATTAACTCATCATATCTTCACAAGAACCTTATCAAGTACGTACTATCATCGCCATTTTATTTTTTAATTATATTTTATTGATTATGCTATTACAGTTGTCCCATTTCTCCCCCATCATTCCCCTCCACCCGGCACACCCCCTCCCATCCACATTCCCCCCTTTAGCTCATGTCTATGTTTCGTAAGTTCTTCAGCTTCTACTTTTCCCACACTATTCTTGCCCTCCTCCTGTCTATGTTCTACCCACTGTCTATGCTACTTATTCTCTGTACCTTTTCTCCCTCTCTCCTCCTCCCACTCCCCTGTTGCAAACCCTCCATGTGTTCTCCATTTCTGTGTTCCTGCTCCTGGACTAGTTGTTTGCTTAGTTTGCTTTTGTTTTAGGTGTGGTTGTTAATATCTGTGAGTTTGCTGTCTTTTAACTGTCCTATTTTTTATCTTCTTTTTCTTAGGTAAGTCCCTTTAACATTTCATATAATAAGGGCTTGGTGATGATGAACTCCTTTAACTTGACCTTATCTGAGAAGCACTTTATCTGCCCTTCCATTCTAAATGAAAGCTTTTACTGGATAGAGCAATCTTGGATAGAGGTCCTTGACTTTCATGACTTGGAATACTTCTTTCCAGCCTCTTCTTGCCTGTAAGGTCTCTTTTGAGAAATCTACTGATAGACTGATGGGAACTCCTTTGTAGGTGACTCTGCCTTTATCCCTTGCTGCTTCTAGAATTCTCTCCTTCATTTTAATCTTGGCTAATGTAATGATGATGTGCCTTGGTGTGTTCCTCCTTGGGTCCAACTTCTTTGGGACCCTCTGAGCTTCCTGGACTTCTTGGAAGTCTATTTCCTTTGCCAGATTGGGGAAGTTCCCCTTTATTATTTGTTCAAATAACTTTTCCACTTGTTGCTCTTCCTCTTCCCCTTCTGGTACCCTATAATTTGGATGTTGGGACGTTTCAAGATGTCCTGGAGGTTCCTAAGCTTCTCCTTATTTTCTTGGATTCTTGTTTCTTCCTTCTTTTCTGTTTGGTTGTTTCTTTCTTCCTTCTGGTCCACTCCATTGATTTGAGTCCCAGTTTTCCTCCCATCACTATTGGTTCCCTGTGTGTTTTTCTTCATTTCACTTATTGTAGCCTCCATTTGTTCCTCTAATTTGCAAACAAAATCAACCAATTCTGTGAGCTTCCTAATCACCAGTGCTTTGAACTGTGCTTCTGATAGGTTGGGTACCAGCGCTATGAGCTCTGCATCTGATAGGTTGACCACCTCCTGGTCGCTCAGATGAATTAGCTCTGGGCCCGGGTCTGTTCTCCCTTTTGAGCCAGCCTTGGTTTTGGTTTTTTGTTTTTGTGTGGTCGCGCTGTTACGTATGAGGGGTGGAGCCTTAGGCATTCACCAGGGTAGGGCAGCCCAGTCGCTGGGTTGTGATGCTGGATGTGAGGGCGGGGTCCAAGAGGGAACAATGGCGCTTGCTCCACGCTCTTTCATGAATCCCAGTCCCTTCAGCCTCTTTCTCCTATTAAATTGGGCCCTTCTGGTGCTGATTTCCATGTGGGTGGGCCTGGGCACACTCCAGGACCCCATGGGTCTCCCCAACGAACTCTCCTGTGAGGCTGAGACTCCCTCCCGACACCTCAGCTCCTACAAGTATTTTCAATGGGTGCTTTTAGGCTTCACTTCCCGGCACTGGGGCCCTGCGTTGTGCAGTCTGTCTTGCTGCCCGTTTTTGCCTGGTTTATCTGCACGCAAATGTGTGTCCACGGTCCACTGACCTGTGCGCCCCACTTGGCCTCCTCTCATTGGGCAACGCCGCTGCCTGTGCACCTGGAGTGACTGCGCGCCACATTCCAACTCTACCGGCCTCAAACTCCGCTGGCCGCTGACTCCGCCCCTCTTACTGGTCTGGGTGAATCATTGTTGTTGGACTCCTGCACAATTCAATTTTCTCTCTGTCCTGGTTGGGTTTTCTTTTCTTTCTTTCTTTTTTTTGGGGGGGGTTCTATATTTTTGTTGTCCTTAATCTTGGTTGTGAGAGGAGGCACAGCGTGTCCAGCTACACCTCCATCTTGGCCGGAAGTCATCACCCCCATTTTAAAGATGGAAAAACTGAGGCACCTGGAGGTTAACATGCCCAACCGGTTCATGGCAATACCAGATAGTCTGCCCCAGATCTGAACTGAAGCAAATAGAGGGATGGCCTACCTGAGAGGTCTGATTGGCAGTCAGCAAGGAGAAACAGAATATGTGAAAGATTTACTCAAAAGCTGGAGCTGACTCAACTCAACTCTTATTGGGGCCCTATGGTGTGCTGGACATTTTACCTTCTACAGAAATGAGGTAAAAAGCTCAAGCTGGTGGAAAAGGAGTATAGGCAAATAGACCATCATATCTACCAGGCCGTGGTAGGTACTGTGAGAGAGGAGAAGATACTGGGAGAGGATGACATTGAGGCAGCTCTCCAAGGAAAGGTGACTAACCTAGGCCTGGAAAACAAACCAAAGATGGAAGGAAAAGTATTTCAGGTGGCATTTTATCACCTTGGATGAGAATTAATTTTTTAGGCTTCCATCTGCACTCTGCCATCACCACCCCAGACTGTGAGTAACACAAAGTCAGGGTCATGTGTAATTTATCTTTGGGCCCTTAGGAGACAACACATATCTGATATTTCAGATGCAGCAATCACAAAATGTTTTAACAATATGTAAACATAGAGGGAAGGAAAGGGGAATGAATGAGATTGCTCTTAAGTGTAGAACAAGGGATATTAAACACTATTTATTTGTTGAACATTTAGAGCCTTTGCAAGTTCAAGAGTAGAGACGTGAAAGTCCACAATGGGCACTTATGGGAGATCAAAGCAGCATAAATTGTCAGGCAGAAGGTGGAGGGACTGGGAGGGAGATCCACTGAGGAGTCATTTCAGGAAGAGCCAGTTGAGAGATGCTGAGAGCCCAGATTCAGGTGATGATCTCAATAGTGAAGAAGAAAGGTCAAATCCCAGAACTACCAAGGAGGCTACTTAATCAGTCTGAAAGAGGAATAGATTTGAAGGAAATCAAGAGGTTGGTTTTAGACTTGCCAAGTTGGAGATGTGGACAGAACAGTCGAGTAGGGCTAGCTTGTGGGCCCCCAGAAACCCTGGACCAGGGACTGAAGGAGAAAAGAACATGAGAGACACAGCAAATACCTGGAAGGCAAGTCCCACTTCCTGAACCCACATCCATGGCAGATATCACTAATAATCCCAATGCTCAGACTCCTCAAGCTCAACTCCAGGTAGCCTCTACTTACCAATCAGTTGACTTGCAAGATGAAATGTATTTATTGTCCCCGTCCTAGGGGCAGAGGGCAAGCCTTCAGACTGGGCCACTATCTGACAATCAGAAGAAAAGAGGGAAAGGGGCAATGAAGGAGCAGAGGTGGGAGCAGTGAGTCCTCAAAGTTAATTATCAAGTGTAAACCACTTGAGGTCCAGGTCAGAACCATGAACTTTTCCCTCTGTAAGCCTTTAAACTCTTCTTTTAAGAAAGTCTTTAAAGGCTCACAGAGTTTAAATGTTTAAACTCTTTAAGAGTTAAAAAAACTTTTTTAAGAACAATCACCCAGCTGTTATTATTCACTTATTCATTCCAATTGCTGAAAAGAAATTTATTTTTATGAATAATAATATTCCAAGGGCACACTTTGACAACTTTCTTGATAAGCCGAACCATTCTCAAATGATTGCAGTTTTATTGTTTGTCGAAGACTTTAGGGAGCATGTTTTTCTTCTACTATGGGATCTGTAGCCTGCCAGCCATTCGTTCCACACCTATTTGTTGAGCACCTGCTGTGTGCTGGGCTCTGTTCCAGGTAAAGGACTGTCTCCACCAGCCTCCTCGTGGAGCTCACAGCCTGGCAAACTAGGACAACAGCCAGCCTCAGAGTTATCTATGTTTATATAGGACAGTCAGGTTAATAACTGAAGAAAGAGAGGGAATGTTCTCAGTCTCCTCCCAATTATCAAGGAGGCATCACAGCCAGCCTTTGAGTGTCCCTGCTTTCAACATGGCAAGAGTAGGGGAATGGATGTTCCTTCTCTCTAGAGTACAGACTCACCTCCCAGCAGGAATGGCACCCAGTAGTTGACTAGGACCTGTGGGTCCTCAGGCATCCTAGAAACCAGATTTCTAAACCAGACACACACAACTTCTATAGTGTTTAGAATTAGCAAAACTTCAGAAACAGATTGCTAAAGAAAGCATATATTCCCCCAAAACAGTGTACTTCTAAATAACACTTGAGAGAGAATGTGGCAGGTTTCTAGATAAAGACTTCAGTGTGCTTTGCCATAAATCAGTAGATGGATATGGTGATGTCAATGGGTGCTCCAATTCAAGTCACTGAGTGTGTTGTCTCAGTGGTAACCATGGCCCTAGTATTAGCATGAGCCTTGGTCAGTCCTTTATCAAGGGTTACCACTTCTCTGTTGCACAGGCAGCAACAGAGGTGGCCTTTGTCAAGTAATTGGAGAGACACACAAACCATTTAAGTTACAAAAGAATCCCCAACAGTGTGAGGTTAAACATCAACATGATGGCAGGAATAGGGTGCAATTGCTTAGCCATTCCCAAAAGAGATACCCACAAGCACCAGTGTCATAGAGCAACAAGAGCATAGGGTCTTGGTGTCTCAAGTCCTGGGTTCTTGTCCTGGTTATGTCGCTGATAGCTACATGAGCTCAGACAAGTCACTTCATCTCCCAGAGCCTCAGTGTCCTCTTCCATAAAGTGGAGACAAGGCTATTGGTCTCATGCAGTTGAAGTGCTTTAACCGGTAAATTTAGGACATAATTATCAATGCCTACTCTAGCCAAGCACTGTGTGACATGTGTTATCTCACATAACCCTGTCATCAGCCTTCTGAGGTCTACAAAATAGCCCCATTTTATAGCCCAAAAGGCCCAGAGAAGTTGACTTGCCTCAGGTTACCCAGCTGGAAAGTGGTACAGCTGAGCCATTGTTAGTCATCAGATGCTGTGACCACACAGTTCAAAGCATATGGTAACAACATTGCAGAGTTAGGCCCCCAGGTGGGTGTAGAAAATTCGGGGAAGGGGGAACTGATATTTCTGCTCACCAGTGTACGTCAGGCTTAGTAGGATGCTGGTGCAGTGAGATGCATGGTAACAGTTTAATGAATGAATGAATGAATGAATGAGGTCAAAGACATAGTAGTTCAGAACAGCACTCAAGCTGGCTTCCCCAGGTTCAATTCCAGCTCTGCCACTTACTATTCATGTATAACGTAGGATAATGATAGTCCTTCCCACAAGGGGTCACTTTGAGGATTAATGAGTTTACATGTGAGAGCAGGTTAGTGTAGAAGCTGGCACAGAGTAGACATGTATCATCTATGATGATGAGGATGAGGGATCTAACCAGAGGCTTTCCTATATATACTGGGATTGAGCATTATAGCCATTGCCCCAAATGTTGTCACAGCCAAAAATCCATCCTCCCTCCTGCCCTCCCTGCCTCCCCAACCCTCTCTCCCTCCCCCTTCCCACTCCCACATCACTTTCTCCCTTCCTCTTCCCCACCCTCTCCCCCTCCCTCTCTGCCTTTTCTTCATCCATAAGCACACAGTATTTACTGTGCACAACCTATAACCAAGGGCATAAAATGAAATGACACAGGCTGTGCCTTTCAGGACCTCAAAGTTATCACAAGAGTCAGTTAAAATACCACTTAATAACTTCTACGTGGGGACAAGGCAGCAGAGAGGGGCCATTAGATCAGAGTGGGTAGTCAGAGGTGGCTTCCCAAAAAAGGTGCTGTGAGCCATCCCACAAGGATAAGGGCTAGAAAGGCAGCCCAGCAGGTGAACGGCCAGACCAAGAGAGAGCAAGCTGCTGGAGAGGCAGCGGGAGAAGAGATGAGAGGTTTGCCACCGAACTGATAGGATCAGCAGAGCTCCCTGCACTCTCTGCACTGCGTACACAGCACAAGTTCATCCCCTCACTCTGTAGTGGGGCAGCACCCGCCACTTGGTGCAGAGCCACAGCTCTGACCCAGCAGCCTTAGAAGGCCCTGCATAAAAGGCTAATGGATTCATGAATGAATGATGCAGTTATAAGAGAAGTGTGCAGAAGGATCTTGGAATTTTCAAGCAAGAAGGACTCTTTGAGAGCTAACCTAAGCCCCTCGATCAAGATAAAGTGGAACCCAGTAGGCCATGTGGCCAGTAATGGGAGAAGATCAACATGTCTTTATTTGACTTCCCCCAAAAGCAGGGTGAATTAAGGATGGGATGCAGGTTGTCTATTTGGGAGTGGTCTCAGGAACCAGAGAGTGAAAGGGGTATATCAGGGAAGAGAGAAATGCCCATGTAAGGTATATTCCTGAACTGATTACTGCTGTGGGCAACAGGGCTCTGTCCTGCCAGGAAGCTTGCAGCGAACATGTGGGCTGCACCTCAGGATTGCCACTCCAAGGGTGCAAGGCTGGAGCATTTGTCCTGATTCCCAGCTCCCACTGGGTACAGTTTGGGTAGCTCCTGGCACTTCTAGGTCCCCTGCTTGGGGTTACCTAGTGACTCCCAGCTGCAGGAAAAGCCCAGAAGCTGAAAACAGATTTGGTGGGCACATAAGAGGGTATGGCCAGCATGCTCAGGATTTACCCATCATCCTGCAGTTTGGAGTCACAGAGGACTGAGAGGCTGTGGCCCTGTGCATAAAAAATAAATGTCACAGCTCCTTAGGAGATAATAGTACCAGTAATGGCTCCCATTAGTTGAAGTATTTCTCCACACCAAGTGTCATGCTGAGTGCATTATGTGCATTGCCTCATGTAATGCACATACTCATCTTAGGAGGTAACTACCAGTAACTCCCATCATACAGATGAGGAAACCAAGGCCCAGAGCTACTTAAATAACTTGTTTAAGGTCAGACAGCTAGAAATTTCTTGAGCTAGGATTCAAACTCAGGTCTCTCTGACTCCACAGACCTCCCCAAGCCTCCAGCCTCCCAGGTGATTAGAACTTTCCAGGTGGCCCTTTCGAGAAGCATGCCCGAGTTCAAGGCTCTGAAACATTCCTCTTCAAAGGAGGCAGCATGTTGGCATGCATAGTCCAGAGGGCAGATCCAGGTACCATCAGTGATTCACCTTAGGAAGAGGCACTTTCTCCCCTCCCCATGCCTCAGTTTCCTCATCCGTAAAACAGAGCTATTATAATGCCTTTCCAGCCTCTTTGATGAGGATCAGCCTGTAGGAAGAGCTTGCACAGGTTCTCTGCAGTGAGGGAGAGCCAGGTTCATGTTCTGGGGGTTATTATGCAGTGGTTAAGACTTAGACTTTGGATTCAGACGAGCCTGGAGTTGAAACCCAGAGGATAGGTTTCTTTATGTCCTCATACCTCAGTTTTCCCATCCGTAAAACAGGGAAACTGAGACATAAATGGAATAATGCCCATATGGGGCCTAGCACAGTAAGTGCTAGGTGCCATCATTACTTCAACCTTTAGGTATGAGATCTCGGGTGGTCCCTCGGGAGACCAAGGTTTCCTCATCTATAACACAGACCTCTTAATACCTGCCTTATAGACAGCCGCAAGGCCCAGATATGGTAATGAACATGGACGTGGGTCCTAAAACAACTTTCACAAGAGAGTTCCTCTCAGCTTTTAGGGTCTTCACGTGTTTTCTAATTTACTTCACAACTGTCACACCACCACCTTCCTCCCCCTACTCCCAGTCTCCCATTCTCTCCAAAATTCTCTCTTCCTGTGAAAGAATCTATTTCTAAGAGACACCTCCTGGCCCTAAGAGAAACTGCCTTTTTAAAGACCTGAAGAAGCTAGTGTTACAGAAATGAAGGCTTCTACTTTCCTGGCTTTTATTTCTGATATTGGATCTCACTGACAATTGCCCCCAGAATAACTTCAGGCACTTAAGTGGAAAGTGGAAGGGATGCACCAGGGTGAGGCTGAGGCTGGACATGTGTGCTTCCCCAAGTCCTTTTTTAGGGCATTTAACAGGAGGCTCCCCCATCCCTCCCATGAGCAACAAGGACAGTAGAGTGCACTGAGGCAGCTAGACACAGAAAAGAAGTGACTCGAGAAGACATTGAGTATCTGCCCTGCTCCCCAGTCCTCAGTCTGAAAATGCCTTAGAGTAGACATCGGAGTTAAGCATTGCCCACCTCTTACCTCCTTTCTTCCTTTGCAAGTGTGTCTAGCAGAGGCCACATGTTGACTGAACATTTACTATGTATCAGACCTAAGACAGCTGCAGTCCTTGCACTGTGGAGCCTGGAGTGAGCAGGGGAGCCAAATGTTGAGAAAAACCAGTTACATTATTAATTATTAAAATAATGATAAAATGAAAAGGATTTTCCAGGAGCTATGAGAGCATTCAGAAATGAGCTCAATACTGGGTGTGGGGCAGGTTCACCCAAAGGAAGGGCTAAATTAGGCACAAAGGGGAGAGAAGCATTCCAAGCAGAGGGAGCAGCACATGCAAAAGCCCTGAGACAGGAAAGGACTTGATATAAACTCCCAGGAAAGAGGCTGGTGTTGCTGGAGCATAGTGGTGGAGAAGGGATGAGACATCACAAGAAAGCAGGGGCCACACTGTACAGGGCCTTCAAGATCTTGGCAAGGAAAGTGGATCTTCTCTGTGTGCAGAGAAAGCCACTTCAGCATTTTAAGCAAGGGCCTGACATTAACATTGCACTTTACACTTTTAAAACATCCCCCTGGCCACTGGGTGAAGAATGGATTGAGGGTAAGAGCAGAGAGACCAGTGAGGATGGCTCCTGAAGCCATCCTAGACTAATGTGGGGTGGTCATATCCAAAGTATGTGTTTGTTTCAGTGCATGTACACATAGGTAGTAAGCAATGAAGCCAAGATTCTAACCCAGGAATGTTTGTCCCCATGATCACTCCATCCAAAGGTTATACTGAAAACAAACCTATATTTTCTTACAATACAGATTGATTCCCCCCTTTAAAGTAAACTTCCAATTATTCAAATAAAACATGGACACATTTTCCTGGTTAAAATTAAAAATATTTCAGTCAAAGCTAAAGTTCATTCATTTGACCACTGCAGTTAGTTTTAGTACACTTTTTCCTCCTCAGAGGTCCCACCTTCATGTGTTTGGAGTAGATCCTTACAGACATTTTATATATATAAAATCTGCAGTAAATATATATATATATCCATATATATGGATATATATACACCCATATATATCCATATATATCCATATATATATTCATAGTTTATAGAAAATATAAACTATTGTTTTGCTTTCTATTTTACATAAATGGAATCAAACTATACATGTTGCTGTGCAACTTGCTCTTTTTTCACTCAACAGTTTGTCTTGGAAAGCCTTCTATGCTAGTACACATATATGGATCTTTTTTTTTTAAACTGTTGCATAGTATTTTATGGACTGGATGTACCACAGTTTATTTAGCCCACTCACTTTCCAAAGACAGAAATGCATTTTTCTATAAATGTTTTAGCTTCTGAAGGGCTTTTGGATTTTTTTTTCTTTCAAAATACAGGACTTTTATTTATGCTAATGGAGGAACCCACACCACAGTGACAACACAAATATTTAGCAACACCCAGCCTGGTGACTAAGTTTTCCCATTTTCTTTCAGGTGCTTGGCATCCCTGGGAGCTAGCTCTTGTCCATTGCCAAGTCTCTGTTTATAGCAAAAGGCTGTCTTGAGAGCAACAAGGAGAATAGTGGAATTGTTGGCTTTGATTTCAGCGCTAGGTCCTGAAGCAGGCAGCCTGGCATGGTGTGAAAAGAGTTTATGGAGCCTCAGAGACTTGTGTTCAATCTTGGCTTTAGTTGTATGACCCTGAGCAAGTCAATTTTTCTCTCTGAGCCTCAGTTTACCCACCCATAAAATGGAGTTTATAATCCTAAACCTGTAGAATGGCTGGGAGGATTAAATGCAAATCACATGTGTAAAGCGATGGTCCTGTAAGAGCACATACATATGCATTTAGCACCCTCCTCCCACAACCCCAGTGTAGGGGGCAGGGGGTAGAGATTCTACATTTCTGAAGGGATAACTCAAGGTCACAGAACAATGAATAGATAGGAATATTCTACTACTGCTGCCAATGCAATGTGGGGGTGGCATTTGAGTTCAAAAGGGAGTAAAGGAATTTTCTGCCCAGATTCTGAACACCAACTATGTGCCAGGCACTGCCCATATCTCACATCCTTTCATCTTCACCCCAGTAGGCAGAACTAAGTTGCCCCTCTGTTCCAATATAAGGATAGGGAAACTGAGAGGGAACACCACTTACCCAGGGTATCTTAAGTGGTAAAGTGAAGTCTGGTGCTCCATCCCCTCTGCCTTTGCAAGCTGTCCTGGGAGGCTGCAGGTAGAAACTCTGCAGAGCACCCCCTCCTGGAGAGATAGGGAAGCTCCTCTCATGATGATCTGTCTGTGTTCAACCATTAAGACTGCTGCACAGGAGAGAAAAATAGCTTTTCTAACCTCCATTTTTCCAAAGAGATGAGATAAAGGTTTCTCAGAGGTCTCCTCAGGACATTCTGAATCAAACTTCTTAAATGACAGAGATAATATGAAATAGACATAATTTTTGTATAATAAGGTTCAGTTCTTTAAAGTTCACTTGAGCAAGATGAGTGTCCTCTCCCATGGTGAGTCAGGAATCAGGAGTCCAGCCCTGACTGTGCAGCTGGATCAACCTGTACCTGGGCCATATCATTTTCTTGTATCTCAACTTCCCCACCTGTCAGATAGGAGGGTGATAATGGCTGGCCATGGGCTTGCCTTGCTATAATAGGGAACCAAGGGGAAAGGACTAGGGAGACTTTAAGGATAAGGCTGTCAGATTTAACAAAGAAAAATATAAGATATCCAGTTAAATTTGAATTTCAAATAAACAAAAAATAATTAACATTTTTATTAGATTACATAGGGTACAATTTATACTAAAAATTATTTGCTGTTTACCTGAAATTCATATTTAACTGGACATCCTATATTTTTTAATTTTATTTTAATTGTAGTTCTTGTACAGTTTTCTGTCTTCTCCCATCCCAGCCCACTGCCCCAGCCCTCCCCAGCTTCCTCCCATTTCCACCCCCCCTTGCTTTTGTCCATGTGTCTTTTATACTTGTTGCTCTAAACCCTTCCCCTTTTCCCTTGAAATTCCTGCCCTTCACCTCTCTTGTTCTCAATTTCAGTGTCTTTGGTTATATTATGCTTGCTTGTTTGTTTTGTTGATTAGGTTCCTGTTAAAGGTGAGATCATATGGTATTTGTCTTTCACCTCCTGGCTTATTTCGCTTAGCATAATACTGTCCAGTTCCATCCATGTTGTCGCGAAGGGTAGGAGCTCCTTCTTTCTTTCTGCTGCATAGAATTCCATTGTGTAAATGTACCATAGTTTTTTGATCCATTCATTTACTGATGGGTACCTAGGTTGCTTCCAACACCTGGCTACCGTAAATTGTGCTGCTATGAACATTGGGGTGCATAGGTTCTTTTGGATTGGTGTTTCAGGGTTCCTATAATCCTAGCAGTGGAATTGCTGGATCAAAAGGTAGGTTCATTTTTAGTTTTCTTAGAAAATTCCATACTGCTTTCCATAGTGGTTGTACCAGTCTGCAGTCCCACCAACAGTGCACTAGGGTCCCCTTTTCTCCACAACCTCTCCAACACTTGTTTGTTGCTTTGTTTATGATGGCCATTCTGACTGGCGTGAAGTGGTATCTCATTGTGGTTTCAATTTGCATCTCTCTGATAGCTAGCGATATTGAGCATCTTTTCATGTGTCTCTGGATCCTCTGTATGTCCTCCTTGGAGAAGTGTCTGTTCAAGTCTTTTGCCCATTTTTTAATTAGGTTGCTCGTCTTCTTAGAGTGGAGTCATGTAAGTTCTTTATATATTTTGGAGATTAAACCCTTGTCTGAGGTATCATTGGCAAATATGTTTTCCCATACAGTTGGTTCTCTTTTTATTTTAATACTGTTTTCTTTAGCCATGCGGAAGCTTTTTATTTTGATGAGATCCCATTTGTTTATTCTTTCCTTTATGTCCCTTGCTTTAGGGGACATATCAGTAAAAATGTTGGTGCATGAAATGTCTGAGATTTTCCTGCCTACGTTCTCCTCTAGGACTTTAATGGTGTCACGGCTTATATTTAAATCCTTTATCCACCTTGAATTTATTTTTGTGTATGGTGTAAGTTGGTGTTCAAGTTTCATTTTTTTGCACGTAGCGTGGACATCCTATATTTTACATAGCAACCCTATTCAGGGCCCTCAGCTCCACTGGATCCCCCATTCTTTGGTACAGAAACTGATGTTTTCACAATTTCAAGATGAGTACCTGGCCACCCACCTTCAAAACAGATTCCCACCACCCACTCCCACACTCCCCTGCCCACAGAATTCCTGCAGTGGAAGCTGAGGTGGAAATTTGTCCTGACTTGGGGGAAAGACAAGTGGTGGATTTAAATCAGTGGAGAAATCTGTGTCAAAATGTTTACAGGGCTCTGGCTGATGTGGCTCAGTGGATTGAGTACTAGCCTACAAACCAAAGTCTAGGGCACATGCCTCAGTTGCAGGCCAGATCCCCAGTAGGGGTCATGCAAGAGGCAACCACACATTGATGTTTCTCTCCCTCTTGCCTTCCCTTGCCCTCTCTATAAATAAATAATTTTTTTTTTTTAGTTAAAAAAAAGTTGGTTAGAGGGATGGTGCCCTGGGTGCTTACAAGCAACTGATCCCATTCCATGCCACGTCTATGTGCACATAAACTAGTGGACATCATGTCCACATGTTTTACAGAGAAACCAGCCAGTGCTGTGGCCATGCACATTCACACCAGTGGTTAAATGCTGCATCCACAGCTGTGTGCTACATCTGCATGCACTTGTGCATGGCTAGATGTTGGTTCTGTGTGTGAGCATGTGAACTGATAAACACTACCTACATGTCATCACCCATAATGGGTCCATAGAAAAGCCCACCTGGGACCACAGCCTATCAGAGAGATGCCCTCATCCTGCACCCGCCCATCAGGAGCCATCACACCATGATGTAATTGTAAACTCCAGGCACTATACTCATGCCCACCATGCCCGCCACGCCTGCTAGACGGGCCAATGACCATGGCCATTAGATTTGTTCTGAACTTAGAGCAACTGTCCAAACAGACACAGGCCAAATAGGAATCCACATTGGGCTTTTTTCTCCACAGTGGCATTATTGAACCCATGTTTGTTAAATGCTCTAACAGGTGGCACATGGCCACCAAGGTATACAGGCACTTCTGGGTGGCCTCAGCACCCACATCTCCATGTCTGGTCCCCAGTGAGGTAGGAAAGAGAGGGAGGTTTCCTTAGGGCCTCCTCTAAGGAATGGCGAAATCAGCATCCAGAAGATAGTGGCAGCAAAAGGTGCATCTCAGTTGGCATTTGACCCCTAGGGCCAAAATCTGGCATAGGAGAGATTTCCAATAAATGTGTTAAAGAGTAAATGACCTGGGTGACATGCTATCAGGGAAGGTCAAGAAGGACAGGTTGTTCTTGCTGGGAAAATCAAAGAAGTCTTTCAGGAGGTGATGGTAAATTTTCATCTAGGTCTCAGAAGACCAAACAGCTTGACAGAGGGGAGGGTTAGGCATCCTGGTTTAGGAGCCAAGTGAACCAACACAGAAGCAGAAAAAATGCCAGGTATTTTATGAGGCCAGTCACTTGGCAGGAAGTGGGATAAACACAGTAGGACTGAGAGTGAGACAGGAGAGTTCTTTGACACAACCTCAAAGAGGCTACTGTGGGCCCAGGAGTTGAATGCAGCTGTGAATAGGGAGTCATAGAAGGTTGTAGAGCAGGGCAGGAATGCTGTCAGAGCAACCTTTAGTGTGAGTTCCTAACCCCACACTGCCTGATCTCTTCTGGTTTCCTTTCTCTCACACTTTATTGCTAGTTTCTCCCTCTCCAGACTTTTTCAGCCACCAGCAGAAGACAGTCTAAGTATAGTAGCCATTAGACTCAAGTCTGACTTTGTCAGCTTTTCAAACTGCGGCACTTATTCTCCCTTCTCCTGCCCCAATGCAGGTAGTGAGCCTGATCATGGGCAACTTTCAGGAAGGGAAACTGACCCTTTGAGAAATGGCAAGTCTGCAGAAGGAAGGGAAAGGTGGTCGCAGGCTAAGCCCAGGCTCTGTCCCCTCCCCACTGTGTGTACTAGACAAGCTGCTACCCTCTCAGGGCCTCAGCAGTAACTTCCATGTGCCAGGGTTGTTGGTGTGGCTCAAAGCACCTGGCAGGTCAGCTCCCTCTCTTATTCTCCCCCAGGGCAGTGGTTCTTCAACCAGAGCCTGCATTCTGGTCCCCTAGCAGGGCTATCACAATGCACATGCCTGGGCCCCACCTCCAGCAGATCCAAGGCATTAGGTCTAGGTGTGCCCGATAATTTGCATTTCTAACATGTCCAAGTTGTACTGAAGCTACTGGTCTGGGAACCACAAAGTATTTGACCTGGCTCTGCGTCCCTGGGGAACTCTTAGGACTCTCATGGCCCAGGCCTCACCCGAGCCAAATTTTCATCAGAATCCCTAGGTTTGGAGCCCAGACATTAATATTTTTAAAATTCCCTGATAATCCTATGTACACTCAAGTCAGGAGCTAGTCAGGGGGAAGGGTATCAGAGTAGCAGCTGATACTTACCAAGTTCCTACGACAGGCCCCGTGCCAGCTCATGCACAGTAGATGTGCTTCCTCCTCCCACTGACACTGTGAGGTACATGCTATCATTGTTCCCAAGTTGCATGAGAGGAAGCTAAGGCTCAGAGAGAGGAAGTTACCTGCCCAAGGTCACACAGCTGGGAAGTAGTAACTCTCAGACTTAGGTCTGTCCCCTCATTCACTGTTTTGTCTTCAACACTGTGAATTCCTGAACATTCCAGCAGTGATGCCTTTATAAACTGCTCACTCTCCCTGGCCTCTAACAGGGCACAAGCACGTGGATTCCCCTCGCATGTGTGGCCCCATGCCACATATATGTGTATGCCCAGGTCTGTGCATGGACACAACCACATCCTGAGTGTGTGCATACCTGCACAGACTGCCTTTCACACCCACTTCATTACACATCTGCCTTCTTGGGGGCCTCACAGGCACCACCTGGTTTGAATCTTGTTTCTGTTGTTTAAATGCGTGCAGCAGGACCATGAAGCCACCTTTAGTTTTCCTGGGAAAGCACTCACAATTCATTTCATCTGAAATGTCCTAAGTACCCCAGAGTGACAGGATCAGGCTGATGTGAATCAATGACTCATGTCGCCTTAATAAGGGAAGGTCACTGTAGGGCATTTGTTCCAAGCAGGCACAGCCCACCCTGACTAGATCAGGCTGGAGTAGGGCAGGTGTGAACCCTGAGCTCTGTGGAAAGAGGCCTGACTCAGTTGCCCTCCCAACAGAAGGACCCTGTGCCTCAGTGTACACACCTGGATAATGGGAGACCACAATAGAAGCAGAGGGCTTTATGGTTCACAAAGCACTGTCAGAGCTTTGGTTCTGTTTGATCCTCAAGAGAGATAGCCCAAGGGCCTCCTGCCCCCATAGCTGGTGAGTGATGTACTCAAGGTCACCCAGCAAGTAAAGATGTATCTAAATGAGGTCTCAGGACCAAGTTAGGGGGTGTGTCCTGTCTGCAATGGTGGGTTCTGATCCATCTAAGACAGTGGCAGTGCCAGCAGAAATATCTGGGAGGCACGTTCCAGACCCAGAGTATCAGTAGTGATAGTGTGGTAGTTAGTGGTAGTGTGCTAGCTAGTAGTAGTGCTGGTAGTTAGTAGTAATAACTGCATCTATCATTTATGAGGGCCAACTATGCCAGGCACTTTTTACACACAGCATATTCCTGATCTTCCAGAAATCCCGTAAGACACTTTTACTTTTATCCCATTTCACAGAGCTGGAAACTGAGCCTAGGAGTGGGAAATGATTTGCGCAAGGCACCAACTCCGAACCAAAGAGCAGCTGGGATTTGAACCCAGCTCTGATGTTCCTGGATACAAGGGGCCAGTTGCACCCCTGGAACCAGCCTGCCCTCAGCTTACTTCTGCCTTCCCCCCCACCACTACCTCTGCAGCCGTCTCCAGCATCTGGGGAGCAGCTGGTTTTCACAGTAGCAGGGAGCAGCATATGGAAAGTCTAAGGGACACAGCTACTGTGTTTACTTTTTACTTTAAGTCATTTCCTCAGACAGCAGACAGGCCCACTCAACCTTACAATGGCCCCCAAATATCAAACAGATTCAGTGGGCAAAGTTCACTCTGGCTCCCTCAGGGGTTGAAAAAATTCCCTGGGTCCCTTTGCTGGAAACAAGGATGCTCAGCCTCCAGGGCTCTCAGAGTCTTGATGGCCTGGAAAACTCACTCTGAGGCCCTCCCAGTGGCCAGAGTCCCCTATTTTTAATTGATCCCAGCCTGTCAGCATAAGGTAGCTTGTTTTGGTGCCCCATACACAGAAAGAGCAAAGCCCTGTTCCCAGTTACCAGGGCAGAAAGTAAGTCATATTTTATATCCCATTGTCTCATCTCTACCCATTATTCTGACCCCTAACCCAGTCCCTATGCCTTTACTTACCTCTGAAGCCCCTGTTTATTCTGACTAATTATTCATGTCCTACCTCTAAAGCAGCTTATGAAAGTTTGTCTCATACAGAAAGATTTTTAACAACTCAAGTGAGGAATTCAAGCAGAGTGAAGGAAGGAGAAATAAAACGATGATTCACAGGCATAATACGTGGCGCTGCAGTGCGGCTCCAAGAGGGGAACTGCAAGTTCAGTGCTGAGCTACCAGGCAAGCAAGGGGAAGAGGGAACAAGTTGAGTTCCGTGAGCCAAAGACTCTGTTAGGTCACCCCCTCATCCTCATCACAAGGCGTGCATAATGATAACCCTTTGTGGCACATGAGAGATGTGTCCTCTTCTGTGGAGACCATCTGTTCCCTCTCCCGAAGGACAAACCAAGGATGCTTCAATCACATTGGCTTTTTCCAAGCCCTTTAGGGTTTCTTACGCCTTTGAAGACTCCTGTACCACACCCACACCCTATACCTGATTAACCCCTGCTTTTTCTTCCAAGCTCACCTAACTACCCTTCCTCCAGGAAACACTTCCTGGCAGCCCAGTCTTCCGCACTGCAGTTTCCTAATATATAGAACAATGTTCAGCTCCTAGTCGGTTCTCAATAAATACTTGTTGATCATTTAAATGAGTAAGTGGGTGATCGAATGCATACCATCTAATACAGCCCTAACTACTTTCTCTACCTTGAAAGGGCTGAATACAGGAGGAGGAACTCAGGCTTCTTTAAATAAGAGGCTCCTGGGTACCTAGGGCCCTGGCATCTGTGACAGGACACCCATGGCCAGTAGTCCAGCTGCTGCATGCACTCTCCCTTTCCCTCCTCCCTACATCATCCACCTACCTTCAGCCCTCCTATAAGAAAGTCCTTCTCTCTGCCCACAAAATATCCTAAGCTGACACTCACTGTCCCCCTGAGCTTTCCTTAACAGGAACTATGTCCCCAGAGCCAAGGTGGGACAGTGTTGGGTCAGAGAATTTCAATCACAATGTCCAGCTCCCAGAGGTCCATGCACATGCCCTCCAGCCAGACATCAGGATGTTTATTTGGAATAGCCTAAGTTTTTAATGTTTGTGACAATTTTCCATTTGTTTAAAACACAGTGCCGACCAAACAAAACCCCTCTGATGGCCTGAGGCTACCATTTGTAGCACTCAAGGCTGGATCCAAAATAGCTGAGAGAGAGGATGTCATTCTAAGCAGAGGAATTAAGGAACTGGCAGAGGCAAAGGCTTAATGGCTGGGGACAAAAATAGTGTGCATCCAGGATGGCTGGATAGAGATGAAGTTTGGGGCAAAAATTCCTCAAATATCCAATGACAGCCGGAAGCCATAACAACAAATAATTTCTTTGCAACTAAGTCCCCCGCTCTGCACTTGGCTCTCTCCTTTTACGTAATAAGTAGAACACACAAACTCTAATTCCAGGTGCTGGAGTATTTTTTACTGTGAAGGCACACTTAGAGAGCATTCACACACATTTCCCTCTGGATGGCTCACCACAGTCTAGGGGTTATTTTACTCCCATTTTATTGATGACAAAACTGAGCCTCTGAAGGATGAAACAACTGGCCCAAGTTCATCCACAAACCTGACTCCTTGCTTAGTGCTCTGCCCTCCGCCTCTTGCACAAAAAGAAACTAATGTCTGGAACCCCACTACTCCACACCACATCCCATACCAATTCCTATGCATTTGTGTTTCTGTATTTTCAGGGCCTGGCTGGCCTTGTCCAGCAATATTTGACTTGGTGTATTAATTCTTAATATGCTAAATAGTGAGATGCTCTTTAATCTAACTTGAATCACCAACATCATTTGTCATACCAGCCCCAGTTATTTCCGCTCCCCAAACCAGGCCTGTTAATTTTCATCCAGAGGCCAGGGAGGCTATGTGAGTCCACTCCTGGAAAGAGGGCAACAGGTGGTCCTGATGGGCTGTTTCACCTGTAGATCCTCAAAACACTGTCTTTGGATACAGGTTATCAGAACTACCAGCTCCCAGCCTTCAGCCAAGCCAATCCTTGGTGTCACATGTGAGGAAACTGAGGTCCAGAGAGGAGAAACGGCTTGTCTGCAGTCACACAGCCCTTCTGTAGTGCCTATCCTCACTCGACAATCCTCCTCCTCTTCTTAGTGAAATCCCACCTGTCCAGTCTTCCTCCTCCATGAGGTAGTGATGAATTACCCACACCGCCTCAAACTGGACAACAATAGTACGATATTCTCACCTGGTGCCAGACAAACCAGATCTTACAGGAGACATCCTGCTGTGCCCCACCCCACTCCTGTGCAGAAGGCCCTGCTCTTGCCCACATTTTACAGATGGGGAAACTGAAGCACCAAGAGTCACTTAACCAGAGTCACTCAGAACCGGGATTTGACATCTGAGTCCAAACCCCACCCAGGTCTTAGGGCTTGGTATCCCCAGCTCCAGCTCAGCCCACCTTCCCCTGAGAGAAAGAGGTGAGTGAGACCTTGTGGCCACTATCTGCCACCTCAGTATCCCTGTATGAGCCTCAACACTTGAAGTTCCCATCCTGGATTTATTTCCTGAGGTGTTTGTTGTTGTGGAAACTGCCTAACAATTTCTACCATGGAAACAGCCCTAGCAGAAAACACAAATATTTTTATTTTGTGAGCTGTTATTTCCAAAAAACAAGGGCTTACAGAAGCCTGTGGGGGGCAGGGGGAGGCAGGGCAGGACACAACTGAGGAGAGTAGAGGAAATGACAGAGAGGCTATCCTGCTCTGTCCCAGGACCCAGGATCTCAATGTTGGGCCTGTGAATCCCCAGTGTGACCTAACCCCTGATCCACAGCCAGATTCCCAGAACTAGAGAACAATCACATTTTCAACTGATCACACTGTGGACTCCAAAATGTTTGAAATCACAGACCCTCAGAAGATTCAGCAATTCACCTCTCTCTGAGTCAGTTAGAAGGGGCCCAGGAGATGGACATGGGCTATCCCCACCCCTGCCAAACTTCCTAACAAAACTCTTTATTTACACCAAACTTTATGAGCAGCCCCAAAATATGAACAGACCCCAGCAGGGCCACTTCAGGGTTTACAAACCTTGGAACCCTGGTTCCTTAGGACCCATTCATCCTATTGAACTCCCCTATTGTCAAGATGGGGAAATGGAGTCTCAGAGAAAGGAATTGGGTGGCCAAAGGCACAGCAAACTGCTACAACAGGCCAGTGTTGACTGGCCATAGCCCCCTTCCTCCAAGGCCCACCAGCCTCTTCAGTTCTCCCTTCTTCCCTTTGTCAAAACCCACTCCCAGGAAAAAGCCTTAAATTCACTGACACCATGGTATCCAGAACTGATGATGGCTTTCCCTCTCGGGGAATCCAAAGGAACTGGTACTTTCGGTTAAAGGAATGAAGCCCAGGTGGAAGAATTTCAGACATTTGCTGTGGATAGAAATGGACAAAAGAGGAAAGACAAGGAACATTCCTGCAGTTCCTAGAATCACACTACATCATGTATGATTGGAACAGGGCTGGCCTGGGTTCTCAGGGCCGAGGAGCTCCCCCAAGGTAGCAGCTTGATCTGATGAATGCCTCAGTCTACCTATCTGTAAAATGGTTATAACCCAGCTCTGGAATCCCTCATTCTCAGTGCACAGGCAGGACGTTGGATCTGCAGAGCTTACCTGGACCAATAGGCAAGGCAGGTGCAGGAGCTATCCCTGTGCTATCCTGTAGGGTCTCAGCCACTCTGGCACTTGGAGGCTCCCATTGGAGGTCTCATTGTCAGCATTAGAGGAGGCTCAGCACCTAAGCCCCAGATAGGGACATGACCATCTCCCTGCACCCCGAGCCATAGCCTGCTGGACTCCCAGACCACTGAGCTTTTACATCCACGAGCCACTGGACTCTTCCCTTCACATCACTCTTCCTAGCACCCAGCACAGCCTGGGCCCACAGTGGAGGTTCAAGAAATGTGCATGGAATGAATGGATGGATGAATGAGCCAAGAAACATCAGACTGTTAGAATCCCATAACCATGTGACATTAGATCACATGTTCATTAACTGTAACATCAGAAAGTTTCATCACTCTGACCCCAGCATGCTAATAATGGTGTTGTTCTGGGGATCCCTCTGGATTCCCCCTTCTCATGGGTAAACTGAGGCAGAGGTCTGATGAGGTCTCTGTCCCTTCTTCTCCCTTCCCGGTCCAACCCCCAGCTTTCTTCATTAAACCATAGGTGATCTGGGGTTAGGCTGGCCTCAGGGACAAGACGGACATTGCCCAGCTTCAGGGGACTATTTGTTCTGTGTTTTCCACAATGACACCCCAGGCCAGGTTCATAACACTTGAGCATGTCACCTTCATCCAGTGGGTGGGAGGATTCTAAGGTGGTTGGTGGCTTCAAGTGCCAGGCCCTGAGGGAAAGAATTGGACTTTTCCCCAAGGCACAGGTGGGACACAAACCCCAAAACAGGTAAGCCCTGTTGTGGTCAAAGCCATGCTAAAGGTGACAGCTGGGAGATGCAGTCTGCCTGGGGTGGAAAGGAAGGCCTCACAGCAGAGGGGCCCTGAGAATGGCCTCACCAGTGTAGATGGAAGGGAAGGCTTTTCCTAGCTCACTGAACAGCATGAGAAAGGCACGAAGTATACCAGGGCACTGGTTAGGGAAAAATTAAATGACATGCCAGGGATTTAGGGTAACACCGTGTAGTGTCAAAAGAAAGACAGAATCAAGGGGAAGCACTTGCCTTTGAAGAGGCCCAGTACCCAGTGAAGCTGGCCCCTTCCACTGGATCTGGCCTCTATCTGTCACACACCTGAATTTCCACCATGAGAGGTTTCTGTTTCAGGCTCCTCTTCCACAGCACAAATGCACCCGAGGGAAGGTGGAGACATAACCACTAGTGTCAGCTGAGCACCCACCACCCCCCAGGCACCACTCAAACATGTCATGTGTGTCCACTGGGCAGTCAGCTCCTCAGGGCAGGCACTTTGTCCTGTTTGCTGTTCTATCCCAATGTCCAGAATGGTGCCAGGCACGTAGTAGGCACTCAACAAATATTCATTGACTGTATGAATGATCTCATGAGATGCTCACAGGCACCTGTAGGTTATATACACTCACCATCCCCATTGCAAAGGAAGGCACTAAGGCTCAGAGAGCTAAGGGCAGAGTCTGGGATTCACACCCAGGCAGAAGGTTCTGAGTCTGTGCTCAACAAGGTGGACAAGTGCAAAGCAGGAGCAAGGGTGCAGGTGCAAGGTCAGCATGATGGTGGCTGCTGTAACAAATGACCACAAACCAGGTGGCTTTGAACAGAAGAAATGTATTCTTTAACAGTTCTAGAGGCCAAAAGTCTGAAATCAAGGTGTTGGCAGGGCCACACTCCCTCCAGAGGTTCTAGGGAACATTCCAGTCCTTCACTCTTCCAGCTTCTGTTGGCTCTGGGATTTCCTTGGCTTGTGGCTGCATCACCCCAATTTCTACTTCCATCTCCACACAGGCTTCTTTCCCTCTGTGTCCGTGTCTTCTCCTCATCCATCTCTTACAAGGACACTGGTCACTGGGTTTGGGGCTCTTCTGGATAATCCAGGGTGACCTCATCTCAAGATCCTTAATCATATCTGCAAAGACCATTTTCCCAAATAAGGTCACATTCACAGGTTCTGGGGAGCACTGGGCACTAGGCTTCTCTCCTTATCCTTTGCCATGTGGCCAGACCCACTTGGGACAATTCCAGGAATGTGTGTCTCTCTCCTGGGCCCTCCAGGCTAAGCTCTCTGCACTCTGTCCGCAGGTTTGCCAGGCACCGCTCCAGACCTGGAAAAGAGAAAGCAGATTTTTGGACAAAACTTTATACCTCCAAAGAAGCCAAAAACCTTCCTGCAGCTTGTGTGGGAAGCGCTGCAAGATGTGACACTGATCATCCTGGAAATTGCGGCCATCATCTCCCTGGGGCTGTCCTTCTACCACCCACCTGGCGAGAGCAGTGAAGGTAAGTCAGGGGGCCCTCAGACTCCTACCACCCTCCCTGCAACATGCGTGCCTGGCCACACCAGAGGGCACTCAGGGCTCACACCCACTGCTCCTTCCAGGTGAGGAAACCAGGCCCAAAGGCACCCACAGCCAATCAGTGGCTGAGCCAGATCCTGGGCTCAGGGCCCCGTCTCCAGTGTTCTCATGTGTTAAATGCAAGGGCTGAGCCAACAACAGTAATAATTATAGTGATCATTTATTGAGCACTTATAGCATGCCAAGCTCTGGGCTGAGATGTTGTCCTCCTAACAGCCCCATGAGGGAAGGTCCATGATTATACCCATTTTACAGACAAGGGAACCAAGACACAAAGAAGTGCATTAACTTGCTCATGATCACCCAGGTAATGAAGAGTTGTTAGGCTTTAATGAGTGGAGCTCATTAGAAAAATTGCTGCCCAGGCCCATCCCTGAGAGAGTGTGGTCTGTTGGAAGGAGTCCAAGTGAGGATGACTCCAGATGTATGTCCAGAGTGCTCTCTGAGGGCTCCCCACTCTCACATTTGAGGACAAAGTCCCCAAATTGCTTGCCTAGTGGGCTGCATTCACACTCTTATTTGATAGTACTTCAGCCCCATTGACAGAGGTCCCTCTCAGGTTCCCTGCCCACTGGGTGCTCCAGCATCTGAAGGACCCTCCTTCAGGTTTAAAGCTGGGCTTCTCCTCAGAACCCCAACTCACTCATTCATTGAGGCGTGCAACTGTGAAAAAAATATATGCACCAAATATTCTAGAACTGGGATTGCAAATTACAGCCCACAGGCCAAATCAGGCTCACTTTCCTGCTTTTGTATGACCCATGAGCTAAGATTGGTTTTTACATTTTTAATGGTTGAAAAAAATAAAAATAATACTACTTTGTGACATGTAACTTTTATATGAAATTTATATTTCATTGTGTAAAACTAAAGTTTTATTGAAACACCCCAATTTCTTTTTCATATTGTCTATGGCTGCTTTTCCACTACAATGGCAGAGTCCAGTAGCTACAACAAAGACTATATGACCCACAAGGCCTAAAATACGTGCTCTCTGGCCTTTTAGAGCAAAAGTTTGCCAACCTCTGTCCTAGAAGATCAGGATGGAAAGTTATGCCTCAAGAAAACTGTTCTCCTCCCTAATCCCCTCCCCTCCAAGTGTGGAAGGAGAAAAAAATGGTTGAAGACACTTTCTGAAGAAGCCCCCTGGGTTAGAATCGTGTGTCCATCACTTCTCAACTGTGTGACCTTAAGCGGATCACTTTCCTTCTCTCATCCTGTTTCCTCATTTACAAAACAGGGAAAGTGATCCCACCTGGAACTGTTATTATGAGGAGGTGACGAAGGGACACATGACCAGGGTCTGACAGCCTGGTGCATGCAGGTGCCCAGTGGGTGCTAGCCCTGCTGGTCGTACATATAAGTTCTTTGGCTTCTCCATTTCCCATACTATTCTTAACCTCTGCCTGTCTATTTTGTGCCTACCATTTATGCTTCTTATTCTGTGTACCTTTTCCCCCCATTCTCCCTGCTCCCCTTCCCTGCTGATAACCCTCCATGTGATCTCCATTTCTGTGATTCTGCCCCTTTTCTAGTTGTTTGCTTAGTTTGTTTTTGTTTTTGTTGTAGTTTCACTTGTTGATCATTACGGATTTGTTGTCATTTTACTGTTCATAGTTCTGATCTTCTTTTTCATAGATAAGTCCCTGTAACATTTTATATACTAAGGGATTAGTGATGATGAACTCCTTGAACTTGACCTTATCTGGGAAGCACTTTATCTGCTGTTCCAATCTAAATGATAGCTTTGCTGGATAGAGTAATCTTGGATGTAGGTCCTTGCCTTTCATGACTTCGAATACTTCTTTCCAGCCCCTTCTTGCCTGTAAGGTAATCAGCTGATAGCCTTATGAGAACTCCTTTGTAGGTAACTGTCTCCTTTTCTCTTGCTGCTTTTAAGGTTATCTCCTTATATTTAATCTTGGGTAATTTAATTATGATGTGTCTTGGTGTGTTTCTCCTTGGATCCAACTTTTTTGGGACTCTCTGAGCTTCCTAGACTTGCAAGTCTAGTTCCTTTGCCAGATTGGGGAAGTTCTCCTTCATTATTTGTTCAAATAAATTTCCCATTTCTTGTTCTTCCTTTTCTCCCTTTGGCACCACTATGATTCATAAGTTGGAATGTTTAAAGTTGTCCCAGAGGTTCCCAAGTCTCTCCTCATTTTCTTGAATTCTTGTTTCTTCATTCTGTTCCAGTTGAATGTTTATTTCTTTCTTCTGTTTCAAATCTTTTATTTGAGTCCCTGTTTCCTTCCCTTCACTGTTGGTTCCCTGTATATTTTTCTTTATTTCATTTTGTATAGCCTTCACTTCTTTCTCTATTTTGCAACCATACTCAACCATTTCTGCAAGCATCCTGATTACCAGTGCTTTGAACTCTGTGTCTGATAGGTTGGCTATCTCCTCATCTCTTAGTTTCTTTTCTGTGGTTTTGATCTGTTCTTTCATTTGGGCCATATTTCTTTATCTTGGTGCACCTGGTACTTAGTAAGCAGCTGAGCCTTAGGTTTTCGCCAGTGCAGGACAACCCACTTTGTAGCATTGTGGTGCTGTCTGTGAGGGAGGCGTCACAGAGGGAACAGTGCCGCCTGCTTGGATCACTCCCCACTTTCAGTCACTTCCCTTGCTTCCCACGATTCCCACAAGCGGATTGTGTCCTTTCAGGTGCTGATTCCCAGGTGGGTGGGCTTGGGTATGTTCTAGGATCCTGTGGGCCCCTCCAACAGACTCTCCTGTGAGACTGGGAGTTTCTCCTGCCACTGCAGCCACCACAGGTTTTTATAGCCAGAGGTTTTGAGGTTTTAGTTTCCCGCACTGGAACCTTGGGTGCATGGTCTGTCTCACTACCTAGTTGCTCCTCCTAGCTTATCTGCATGCAAATGTGGGATATCCTGGTCCACCAGACTTCACCTCTCCCACCCCAGTCCACCAGCCACTGCCTTGTCATGTGTCCTTGCCTCTCCAGCTTCCCATCTCTGTCCCTTCTTCCAGTTTGGATGAATGTTTCTTCAACTCTTGGTTGTGAGACTTCCAGACAGTTCTATTTTCTGGCAGTACTGGTTGTTTTTTGTTTTTAAATTGGTTGTTATTCTTCTTTTGGTTGTGTGAGGAAGCGAAGCATATTTACCTATACCTCCATCTTGGTGGGAAGCTGTATTGATCCACTCGATGTTTTCTGATCAATATGCTGCATTAATAGATTATTGTATGAGGTTTGCTGCTTCAGGCAAACAAATAAAAAGGGAATAACATATAAGAAATAACCATTTTGAGCCTCATTTCCCCATATGCAGATGTCATCTCTCGGGTTTCCTGAACACCTGTTTCCCCATCTCCTCCCAAACTAGAGTTGCCCAGGAAAGCAGATAACCAAGTCTTTTAGGTGAACTGCCTCAATTTTATACATAATATGTCTAACTTGATTTCTTTTTCTGCATGCCCCCTCTCTAAAAAGGGTTTAAAGACATAATATGAGGTCAAATAGAAAGCCAGACAGAAAAAGGAATGGAAACAAATAAACCAACTATGTTGGCACCATGATTGGGATATAAATTTGATTTTTTTTTAGCTTCCTGTCAGCCAAGGCAGAAAGGAAATTAGGATGATTTGCATAGCTCAAGTTATCAACAGAGGAAAAACAGTTCTTTAGGAAGATACATGTCCCCTGACAATGAATTCTTGGATGAAATTTCACATAGGACATTATAAGAGATGAATAGTGGGCAGCATTCTTTGCAGAAGTTTTATAGAAAATGTAGAAGATTGTACATGGCTTTTTGAATAAGCCTTGAACAAAGCTAAGGGTGCAACACAAAACATAATAATTGTTCTTACTATTTTTATAGCCACCACTACTTGAGAAGTTCATTTGATCCTCACAACAACCCTGTGGGCAGGTGTTGTCATTATCTAAGAAACCAAGGCCCTGCAATAGGAAATTGTGTGCTCTGTCACACTCTAGGAAGCACAGAGCCATGAGTCAGACAGAGACATTCTGGCTTCTGAGCCTTCACTTCTATCCTACAGAAAGGGACAGGGTTGACGCAGTGCCAGCTGAGAAAG